>JAMCCL010000292.1:0-44901 GCA_024516035.1 Bactericera cockerelli
TTTATTTATTTCTCATCATTTTAATGATAGCAAATGATTTTATTGCTGTTGCAATAATTTATAGCAAAAAATATCTTTTTAAGTCAATTTTTATGTAAAAAAAGGTATGCCTCATGTTATGGTCCATTCAAGTTCTATCAAGTTGCTTATTGAAGTTGGTAATGTTTTTTTTTATTCATTTATTTTTCCTCTCAATTGATTCATTTAATTAGTAACTTCATATCAATTTTTAATTAGTAGCCCTAAACTTTCCTTGAGATGTGCATATAAATACACTTTCTGTTTATACTGATTTCTGTTTATACTGATACACACAGCCATTTAAAGAAATTCGTAAATATTTACTTAAAAAAACCTAATTATCTCGGTTACTAAATTACATAGGAAATCTAATTTATCACAGAATTACCATTATAAATTAATTAGGTTTGAAAAAAAAACATCACAAAACATTTTTTTCTCTCAAAATTTTCTGCATCAAATTCGTTTTTTTTGTTTTTTTTTTTAATAATTTTAAATGCATTTTTAAAAAGTTTTAAAAAATACCTTTTAATTTTTCTCACGTTATTCCAAATTTTTATTCTAAGACCTCTTGTTTTTTAACGTTTCAAATTCTAAAATAGGAAAATAATATATTCTATTTTATTTTTTCTTCTAATTTTCACTTTTTAAATTTATGTCAATCTAGACATTTTTAATTTAATTCAATCTAATCACTTGTAAATCTACAAAATAAATAATATGTCAATCAAATAAATTTTTTCATGTTTCTATGTATTTATTTATGTAAAAAAAAAAACATTGATAAACAAACAATAATGGTATAGGTACCCACCACCAAAAGATAAATATCTTGTGCTGGAGGTGGGGAAAATTTACATCAATTGTAAATTTTTTTTTTTTAATCCTGTGCTGAAGGTGGAGAAAATTTACGTCAATTGTAAATTTAGTATTTTTAATTTGTGTCAATCAAATTCCTTTTAATTACGAATCACTATTTTAATTTAAAATCACTTCTAATCTAGGTCAACCAAAAAATAAATATCTTGTGCTGAAGGTGGAAAAATTTACGTCAATTGTAAATTTAGTATTTTTTTAATTAATTTGTGTCAATCAAACCACATTTAATTACGAATCACTATTTTAATTTATAATCACTTCTAATCTAGGTCAATCGAGTCACTTTTGATTGCCGTCAGCGTAATGCTCATTTATTTTTTTATTTTTATAAACATTTGGATCAAGCTTTATTTACATCTTTTGTATACAATGAACATGGTAACAAGTTAGAAATAAATACAACAAAGCCTGTCAAGTACAATATCTTTTGTACTTTTACCCCCTAAAAGTACAAAAGATATTGTACTTCAAGGGGATTGTAATAAAAAAAATGTAGAATGAAAATAAACCAACTTATTATTATTATTAAGGGTGGTGATAATGCCTTCGACATTCTCTTCCTTTGTTTTTCTCGTTCATTTTGGCCATGCTCATTGTTCCCCCCGTCTCTCTCTTGTTCCGCTTCCAGAAACAAGAGGAGGAGCGTGGACGTGGAGCGGAAGAGACGAGAAGAGCGTGAGAAGGAGGAGAGGAGAGAAAAGTGGGCGGGACTCTCCCGTGTCCAACGGAGGTCGAGGCCGCTCCCCCCTGAGTCCCGTTAGTCCCGCCTCCCCCCCCGCCCCTCCTCCTCCTCCCATCATAGAAGCCATCGGACCGCTCCAGGTAAGATGAGCAGAAAATCCCTATTTTTCGATTACTGTTATCGAAAAAATTAAATCTCGAAATAATTTGAAGATAGAAAACACTTGGCTTTTTGTTTTACTTAGTAGTAGTAGTAGTAGTATAAATATGATTGTATTAATTATAAAGTAATAATTGTTACAAAGGTTGGCAGTTTTAAATAATAATGTAGACAGTTTCTGCTTAATATTAATACCTATTTTATAGAATTCATGAAAAATTAAACTATGTATATTAAAAAAGGTTAATAGGGGAAAAAATAAAAAAATATAATAACTTTTGAATTTACTATGCTAAAAAAAAAATTTTCTATGCCTAAATATTAATTCACAACTATATTTTTTTATCACATTACTTCTTTTCTAAGTGTTTCTATCCATGAATAGACAATCTCTGTACATACCCAATTATAATTTACCGATTTATTGACTTCGATTGTCAGTTGTATACAAGTCTATGTCTATTGTCTATATTATTAAATTTTCTCTTACAAGATTTTTCTTTTTAGGCTTAGGGGGGAAAAAAAAATATCTACTCATTTCTTAAGAATGAACGTAATTTCAATGCTGTAGTCACATAGAAAAACAAATTATTAATCATTAATCTAGTTGGGTTTCTGCAGAGATCAGTAAGACTTATTATCTGAGGGCACAAGCTAGTGATAAATTTCTGACGAGGGCCAAATACTGTGGACATTTAAATATGAAGTGCTCCAAACTATCTTTTTCTTGTAAATTACAGATACTACAAGGTTCGTTGGGGTCCCACTTGAAAACTCGTGTTGTTCACGTAAAAACCTAACTAAATCTTTTCCTGACATCCTGACTTGGACCATGACTCGAACACGGTCAATGGGGCCCAACTTGAGTAGGTACTCTGTAGTAAACTGGCTGACGTCATTCGTGCTCGTGGGGTGACTTTCAGCTCCTTGTATATTGCACTGAAGGATGAATGTGTGGACTCTAGCCCAGTCCTCTTCAATGAGTTGAATGTAGTAGGTCCTCAGTATCTCGTCTCTCTTGATTTTCAGTATTGTTGCTTGTTGGCCTCCCATACCTCCCCGTAGCCCAAGTTGAACCAGTTGCTTCTTCAATTGTGTGACCCCAGTTATATTTTTCTATGTTACTTGAGTTCTGGTCCATAACTAGCAGTTGGTTGTAACAAAGCCTTGGGTAGCGCTGGGACGCATTTCAAGCAGCTTTACCCACCAGTCCAGCATCATCTTCAGCACCTTGTATGAAAGTTTCCAACTCCCATCTCCAGTCGCAACATGTAATGAGGTGTATTTCGGGGCAGACAGTACACAGATTTCAGAAATTGACACTGGCATGACTCAATAATGTCTTCGTATCTGCTGCCCCATACCTCTGCGCCATAGAGAAGCGTGGCTGCGACTATTGAGTTGTATAACTCGGTCCTATTTTTATGAGATTCCGCTTTCCATGTTCATGAGAATATTCCTCACGCTGCAATCGCCATCCTGCCTTTAGACATCGCTTGTGTTGCCGCCTTATGGTAAACTCCGTGAGAAGAAAATTTTATCCCCAAGTAGGTAAAATCCGAACACACTTCCAAGCGACGATTATTATAAAAAATGAATCTGATTTGGGTAATTTCCCCCCTCTCCTTTTTGTTTTACTTAATTATTTATTAAAAAAATAAAAAAAATAAAAAATAAACGAAATCGAGTTATTCGAGATTAAAAAAAAAAAAAAAAATAAAAAAAAAATGGTACAACATAAAAGCACTGTGTACCTATGTAATTTTAGTATTAAAAAGTACGCAGGAACCCAATTAGAAGTAAAATTATCAACTAAAGTTCAGGTCGGCCCATTTAAAAATCGAAAATTTACACACCTCTATTTCCGACTTTTAAACCACCCTGAAAAAAAGTTTTCAAGATAAGTTCTTGTATCATTTTTCAAAAAAAAAAAAAAAAAAAAAAAATGAAGTTATGTAGTACTCTAACGCCCCCCTCAGATAATTATTTTTCAAGTAAAACCGATTTCAGAAAATTGTAACATAGATCGTTTTTCAAGACACGTATTTAATTACGTGATAGAGTTTACCACAGATTATACGTTTGATTTGATCTGTTTTAGTCTTAGTTAAAATACCCAAAATAAGGGAAGAATATTCTGCTTTGGACCTAACAGATCTAAAAAAAAACGCTAAAGTTGAAAGAAACCCCAAAAACACAACATAGATTCCAGCGCCATTTCCCACGACAGACCAACTATACTGGCCAACTCGGCAATCTGGTGGAACGCAATTTCCACTGGGACCACCATTGAACACGGGCTTTGCTCAGTTAGTTGCTATTTTTTCCCACACCAAATGCCTCATACTTGGTCCAGTTTCAACCATTTCTTTGAGCAGTTATCCCCACCCATCTAAATATTATTTGCACCATCATTTTTACCACAAAAAACTCCTTTTCAGTATCTAGTCAATCTATCCGATTTCAGTGCTCACTAGTAGACTTTCTGTAACGTTTCATGAAAATTGTCCCGAGTTGAAAATTTTAGGCTCGCCCAACGAAGTGCCATTCTCTTCAGTGATATTTTTGTGATTTTTCACTTGGAAAGTTAGTACGCCTTTCAAAACACTTTTAGATGGTGTCAAAACACGCTACTATAGCCACTTTCGAGAGGCAATGTGTACGCCATCTCGATATAGTGGTCTCAGCCGTGTTCTGCCTTCTGCCAGTTTAAGAAGTTAAGTTGAAACAATACTTCCGATTTCTAATATTAGAAATTTCTCAGAAGTAAAATTTAAGTTGAAAAATGACTCAAATAAAGCCAAAGACAAAATTATTAGAACATGTTGAAATAATGTACTTCAGAAAATGAACCTCTAGCTTTTTTCGTATCTTCAAAGTAGTTAGTTCAAGTAAGAGCTGCCAGCGTCGATGGCACGTTGAAAACACAAGTTCCCGCTCTGTCACTCAAGTTAAACAACGTCCAGCGAGGCTAGGTCTTGGATGAGTGACCATTCAAGCTGGTACCGTATTTGTTCAACGTCCCCCTGTGAGGAACCTAGGACGAACAATTCAGTGTAATAATGACTAGGGTAGAATTTTTAGTATACACCCTCATTGTTTATACTTCACTGCGGCGGATGCTGTGAATTTACAGTACATGTACTCGAAAAAAGAAAATAATTTTATCTATTTCTGATTTTTACATTGTATTTCAAAATGCTTCTTATCCGGGCTAAGGCTTTCCAAGTAAAATGAAATGCGTGTTTTTGTTGTTGTAGTGTTAACCAGGCGTGGTCGGTGCTAAGGAGCTGCGGACGGCAGCACCCCCAGACGAAAAGGAAAAATGAGGGATTTTTCAAGTCCTAGCTCGTACCCAGTGAAAATGATTACAGATTACGAGAATAACGTAGTTCGTAATAAATTATAAAAAATCGAACACGTAATTTTTCGAAGTCAATTTCCAAGGACGATTTTTTTCAACCCTATTTATTGTCTCTTCGAATTTTCAGATCGCGCGAACGCAGTCAGTATCGCAGCGAGAGAAGCGAACGAAGCGAGCGAAGTGAACGCAGCGAACGAAGTGATCGAAGCGAGCGAACAGAACGTAGCGAGCGCAGTGATCGGTCCAAGCGCAGCGAACGCTCGCCCCCCGCGCGAGATCGAGAGAGCAAGCCGCGCGAGCGAGAAACGCGAGACGAGAGTATCTCGGTCAGCCGGCGAGACCGGGACTTGGCGCGGGAGAAAGAGGAGGAGGAAGAGGCGAAGGACAAGAAGAAGCGGAGCGAAAGGCGAGAGAAAAGGAGGCGGCCGTACCAGGTGAGAGTGAAAGGTTTTTTTCTTCGTATTTTTTTTTATTTTAATTCCATTATGCAGTTGTTGTTGTTGTAGCCAGCTTGGTTACAAATGAGCGCGCGATTAGTTCAGTGGTTAAGCACTCGCTTGCCATGTGGAGGGTCCCGGGTTCGACCCCTTGTGCCGACAAAAAATTGTATTTTTCATTTGGTTACAATTGTTTGTAAGGGATACATTCCGGTGCGCTCGTGTTGACCCAGCACCTAATTGGGAAGTATTGTGTCACTTCTCGCCCATCAGAGGGAGACATACTACAACACAGACACAAACGTCTACAGTAGCTCTGTTTCATGGCTACGAAATAAAAAAAGGCTGTGAAACACTCATCTTAAAAAAAAAGGAGGAGTAATGATGGTCTCCAGCTAACTTTAATTTCAAAGTTGGCTCGTCCTGAACTACCTATTTCTACGTGCGATCAACCATCATGAGGACTTGGACTTTTTCTTTATGAGTTTCTCTCAAAATGTCAAATCAAATCAAATCAAATCAAATTATATTTATTCGTTTTCATTTTTTTTAACAAAAATTATGAATATCGTCAATTTAAATTTAAATTATAGACAGGCACATTGAAAATGAAAATATATGTGCGTAAAGTAATTCTAATAATAATATAAAAATAAGCATTTTGCAATTCTTAGAAAAAAGATTAAAGGTAAGTGACATCAGTGTTCTCTAAATATTCATTTATGGAGTAAAATGGATGTAATAATAGATAGTCTTTTAATTGTTTTAGGAAGTATGTCTTCGACTTTGTTAAACAAGATTTTATTTCAGATGGTAATGCATTGAAGAAAATTTTGCCCATAGTGAATGGTCCTGTGAAGTTTTATGGAAATGAAACGTATCTCTTTGAAAGTCATTTTTATTTCTGAGGTTATAAGATGTGATATCTTTAACACACTTGTGTTGTTTAAGATCATCTCTGAGTGCAAGTGTGATGACTTTATATATATAAAGGGAATAGATAGTGGTAAGCCCTTCTCCTTAAAAATTAGACGTACTGATTGAAAGCGTTGTAGTTTGAAAGTATATCTAATCGCGTTTTTCTGCAAAATAAGAATACGTTCAGTGTAGGTATGGGGCGCTGATCCCCAAATTTCAATTACCATAGCTCAACAAGAGTAAAAAACTCCATAATAAACATTCAGAAGAACATCTTGAGGAAGATAGTCAGACAATCTCCACATAAATAGGTACTAGAGGACAGTCTAGAGCAAAGATGTTCAATATGAACATCCCATCTAAGATGCTCATCAATGTGAACACCCAGCAACTTGACAGAATGAACTGCATGCAGCTCGTTCCCGCCCAGACTAAGGCGGAAGTCAACACTGTTTCGCAAGGTGAACTTAAGAATTTCACTTTTCTCGATATTTAAAACCATATTAAGAGATGACATATAGGAATTCACCTCTAGCAAAGTTGCTTCACATCTACTGACAATCCTCACAAGATCTTTCACTGAGGAGAAGTGAGGTATCATCCGCAAATGCAATAGCTTAAAAGATTAAGCAATGTATCGAAAAGCAAGGGAAAATTATTTACGTATACAATAAAAAAGAGAGGCCCAATATGGGAGCCTTGAGGGACCCAAAGTTTACCCTTTGAGGATTAGATCGATGCTTGGACTCATACAAAGTGTCGGAAAATTGTTTGAAATTTTGAAATATCAGGCAAGTTTAAAGATTCTCCATTGACAGATGAAAGATTTACTAGTTCAACAATTTGAACGCGATTTGTGAGGTTGAGCTCAAGAGATTGTGTGAATTACCCCCTAATTCCGTAGCCCCAAACGGATGTAAACAAACGGATGTTCTAGCTTCTGATTGGTTCTCATTCTGCGTTCTTTGATAAATGGAATATTAATTCAGAGTGCCAAATTTTGAATCTGCATTTCTAATTTATTTTTGAAATGAGATGAGCTTAGAACCAATCAGAGGAGACCACACAAATACAGCTGATCACAAAAATTTCACTTCTGTTGGGAAGTATTGTGTCACTTCTCGCCCATCAGAGGGGAGGCATACTACGGTATGGGCAGGCTACAACACAGACCACAAGCTCTCAAATATCTATGATAACTATAAAAAAATATTTTTTCTCGATCATTTTCAGGAGAGGCTGAGACTGTGGGAACAGCGCGAGCGTCACAAAGCCAAGGAGTTGCAGAAGGAGAAAGAGAAGAAAGAAATCCAAAGAGGAAGAGAAACAGAAGGAGGCAAAGAGGTTGAAGGAGTTCCTGGAGGATTATGATGACGAGAGAGACGACGTCAAGTATTACAAGTGAGTGAAGCCAACTTTAGTGCTAGGAAATTAAGTGTAGGAAGTTGTAGAAGAAACCCAAAGAGAGAGATAAAGAGAAGGAGGAAAAGAGGTTGAAGGAGTTCCTGGAGGATTATGATGAGGAGAGACGACGTCAGTATTACAAGTGAGTGAAGTCAACTTTAGTGCTAGGAAATTAAGTGTAGGAAGTTGTAGAAGAAATCCAAAGAAGAAGAGACAACAGAAGGAGGCAAAGAGGTTGAAGGAGTTCCTGGAGGATTATGATGACGAGAGACGACGTCAAGTATTACAAGTGAGTGAAGCCAACTGTATTGCTAGGAAATTAAGTGTAGGAAGTTGTAGATGAAATTCAAGGAGGAAGAGAAGGAAGCAAAAGAGGTTGAAGGAGTTCCTGGAGGATATGATGACGAGAGAGACGACGTCAAGTATTACAAGTGAGTGAAGCCAACCAAGAGAATCAATATCTCTTAGTATGAGCTGTGTAGCAGTAATATAACTAAACAATCTATTCAACACAGATAAGTTCCTCGAAACATAAGTATACAAGTAAACATTATTACATTATTAGGTAGTGCCAAGTTATGTATTTATTCTTTTTATGTACCTTACTTCTTGATATATGTATTATTGTACCTTAATATTGTACCTATCATGTATATCAATTGATGCAAATAAATTACAAATTACTGTATTGCTAGACAATGAAGTGTAGGAAGTTGTAGAAGAAACCCAAAGAGAAGAGGAAAAGAGGTTGAAGGAGTTCCTGGAGGATTATGATGACGAGAGAGACGACGTCAAGTATTACAAGTGAGTGAAGCCAACCAGAGATTCAATATCTCTTAGTATGACTGTGTTAGCAGTATTATAACTAAACAATCTATTCAACACAGATAGGTACCTCGAAACATAAGTATACAAGTAAACATTATTACATTATTAGGTTGTGTGCCAAGTTATGTATTTATTCT
The DNA here is from genome assembly GCA_024516035.1 of Bactericera cockerelli. Classification (NCBI taxonomy): domain Eukaryota; kingdom Metazoa; phylum Arthropoda; class Insecta; order Hemiptera; family Triozidae; genus Bactericera; species Bactericera cockerelli. The sequence goes on from JAMCCL010000292.1 coordinate 8,830, forward strand.
TTTTATGTACCTTCATCTTCTTAATATATGTATTTATTGTACCTATCATGTATATCAATTGATGCAAATAAATTACAAATTACTGTATTGGTAGACAATGTATTGTAGGAAGTTGTAGAAGAAACCCAAAGAGAAAGATAAAGAGAAGGAGGAAAAGAGGTTGAAGGAGTCCCCGGAGGATTATGATGAGGAGAGAGACGACGTCAAGTATTACAAGTGAGTTAGTAGGCGGGTAACAATAAGGACCCTGGTCCTATACCGTGGACCCTTGTCCCTACACCTAGACACAGACGATTTTCGGGACTCTGTTGAGGTCGCTAGCATAATACTCGTAGACCGTTTGCGCAGATTTGCGATATGTTGCTCTAATTGAAATGAACTTTTTGACCGTATCTGACAAAAAATCGTTTTGCACAAGCGCACATTCCTTTAAATAAATGTCTAATGACTTGGTTAGATTATCATTCTGCGAGGTACCGGAGCTACCCTAGGGTCAAGGGCTCTGTTGTGTTCGCGCATTTAGGAAGTGCCACCAGAATATGTTTTTTTCCACATATGTCTCTCATATGGGTAAAAGGTAGAAACACCAAGTTTTACAAGCAAAATTTGTGCCCTAATTTTACTTCTGTAGAGTGTAGAGAGCTGGGGCTGAGGGCAAAGATAGAAGTGCTTGAGAACCGACTCAGTAGCTTGATCGATAAGGCGGCGGACTTAGTAACCATGGAGGTCGGTGGTTCAAGTCCGGGTTTCAGCGTAAATTGAGTAAAGCGAGTTTGAGTAGTTGTGACATCACGAAAGTGATCAACACAAATATGATATTTTTTTTAGAGGAGCTTGAGATGAAATAGATTGACACCAAAAAATTGAACCTAGGCCTACGGTTTAAGAGCTATAGCAAATATAGAATTATATAACATCATTAGGTAATAACTTGTTACCATTTGTATTTTAATATTTTTTAAAAGAATTTTTTTTAATGTTTTTAATGTTAATTTTACTTTGTATATTGGGTTTCCCATGGGAATCGTAAATTAAAAAAAAAAAAAAAAAAAAAATCGAGCTTCAAAGAAGCTGTTTTTTCTTCCCACTTAAACCTCCCCGATGTCTGATGGCCCATCCACCTCCATTCTCGTCTCCACAGAGGCCGGGAGATGCAGAGGCGTCTGGACGAGAGGATAAAGGAGATGGAGTCGGACACCAAGGATCGCCAGAAGGAGAAGGAAGAGATAGAGGATCTGCGGGCCAAGATATTCGCGTCGCACAACAAGAACCCAGACGAGGAGTTCAAGAAGGTAAAAATATTCCCTGGTCATAGAGTAGTCACTGTGGCAGAGCGAGTTAGCGCGCTAGGCATTGCACACATGGTGACCTGGGTTCGATTCCCAGCGGGGGAGGATTTTTTCTGCTCTGTACTTGGATGTTCGGGGTCCACTCATACCTCGTGAGTGGACCCCGAAAAATGAGTAGCTGCTTTGATGTGAAGCAGCGACAGGTGGCAGAATCATAGGCAAAAAAATAATACAAGATATTGTAAATTAAAGTGGTAAAGTCCTATGATTCTGCGCTACCCACTAAATTGTGACATAATAACACAAAGAAAAAGCATTGTTATTTATTATTATTCCCTGGTCATTAGGTCTGTCCCGGTAGCTCAGTGGTAAGGCGGCACTCTGTGAACCACAGGTTCCAGACCAGTCGTGGGTTCGAAACCCAGCGGGACATGACAAGTTATCCTCCATTTGGGATTTTTACCGCGTAATAATATGTTTGGGCTTACTGCTGGGATAATGGGACTTTAATAGTCCTTATCGGGCAGTATAAATAAGGCAGTATAAATTTGATATCTCTGTACTTATATCTCTTTTCTTATTTTTTTCACAGGTTCTCAAAGCGCGGGAAAACCTCTACAAACCCAAGATCCTGGTAGAGATCAACACGTCGGAAACCAGGCTAAACTGCAGGCCCGCGAATACGAAATGGAACAGATCCGGTTGAGAGAACTGAAAGCGAGAGAAGAGGCAGAGAGGTAAGTAACGCCGAGCGTGGTATGGACTTGGATGGGTGACTTCAAAGTGAAACATTAGTTTTGTAAAGAGAAGAGGTAGAGAGTTAGGTAACGCCGAGCGTGGTATGGACTTGGGTGGGTGACTTATAATTTCCATGAGATATACGTTGAGTTTTCCATTACATATTTCTTCCATGCTCATATTGCTCATTCATATTAGCAAGTCAAGACCATTCGTAAAAATAAATTAATAATATTACCTCAAATGATAAATGTTTCATCATTCAAGAATCCTCATTCAGAAATCCATCATATTGCAAACTTGTCAGCTAGTCAGAAGCTTCCTCAACACATAATTGATATGACCTACTTGTGTAGGTCATATGATTTCAAAATTAACGAATAGGACTGAATTGTCCCTTCTAATGTATCAAATGTAAAAACAAAAATAAATGTTCATGTTATAATAATAATAATAATAAATACTTCCGATTCTAATATTAGAAGTTTCTCGGAAGTTACTAATCTTTATGATACATATTTTCACTTTCAGGATAGAGAGAATGGAGGCCGGCAAGAGGCTAACTCCCCGCTGGCCGCTAGTAGCGCCCCAGTAGCCCCGGCGGCGCCACAGGCCGCTCCTCCTCAGGACTATTCGGACGATGACGACAGAGGTCATTCACCCGGGCCCGCCAGTCCCGTGTCGCCCGACAATGACTCACAGGTGAGCGTTGCAAAGTGGTTCGGGCGTGTGACTCGCGACCAGGAGTTTGTGGTTCGATTTCCGGTCACGGTCTGTTTTTTTGTAGCACAAAGTATTATTTTACGAATATATTCTTGTCTTTTTTTTTTGTTGAGAAACTGATATATTTTTTGTCAAACTCTGTCAAATATTTTGAACAAAAATTGGCGTTATATGATTGGATAAAGAGTCGATCCTAGTTTTTTTAACTTCCAATATCTATAGATATTCTCAGGAGTATAGTTTAAGGATCCTCAAATTGGTGCAGTAGTTGTGTAACTAAAGGACGCTGGACATAGGATTTTTTTTAAGACCCCCAGAAGAAACTCAGAAATTGGAAAAAATAGCGGACGATTAGCTCAGTGATAAAGCACTCGCTTGCCATGCAGAAGGTCCCGGGTTCGATCCCCCGTGCCGAAAAAAAATTGTATTCTTAATTTGGTTACAATTATTGCTTGTAAGGGCAACCTTCGGTGCGCTCGTGTTGACCCAGCACCTAAATGGGAAGTATTGTGTCACTTCTCGCCCATCAGAGGGGAGGCATACTACGGGATGGTCAGGCTAGAACACAGACCAGAAGCGTCTACAGTAGCTAATATTTCATGGCTACGAAATAAAAAAGGCTGTGAAACACTCATCTTTTTTTCTTTTTTTTTTAATCCTTTGTATCTTAATATTTTTTCAACCCATGCCTCTCTCGTTTGCTCACCGACCTCAGTAGCTTGATCGATGAGGCGCGGACTCGTAACCTGGAGGTCGCGGTGGTTCAAGTCCCGGATTCAGCGTAGATTTAGTAAAGCGATTTGAGTAGTTGTGATGTCTAGTCTGATGGGGGACTTTTAACAGGGAGAAGACCAGTGTCTCGCTAGAGGACTATAAACAGAGAACAGACTAGCCAACCCTTACAAGCCAGGCTATCTTGCAGTTTCCTAAGGGTTTAATGCTTATAAAGAAAAGTCCAAGTTCTCATGATGGTTGATCGCACATAGAAATATGTGGTTCAGGACGAGCCAACTTTGAAAATAAAGTTGGCTGGAGACCATCACTCACCCCTCCAGCTGTAGCCAAGCTGGCTACAACAACAACAGTTGTGATGGCACAAAAGTGATTAACACAAATAAGATAACTTTCGCCCACAGGATGTCCGCAACTCTCCACCCGCCCTGGACAAGAACAAAGAAGAAGTGGATGTGAAGGAGGTGTTCAACAATGAGGATGACGAGGAGAGCAGTCGAAACAACCCCAAGAAGAAAAGCTCGTGCCTCTGGGTACGTAAATACTCATAGTAGTCACCGTGGCAGAGTGAGTTAGCGCGCTAGGCATTGCACGCACGGTGACCTGGGTTCGATTCCCAGCGGGGCAGGAATTTTTCTGCTCTGTACTTGGATGTTCGGGGTCCACTCATACCTCGTGAGGAAAAATGAGTAGTTACTTGTATGAGTAACGACCAGTGGCGGCATTACCAGAGTAAAAAGAAATTAATGTACAGTAGAACCTCGATATAACGTAATTCAAGAGGAAATGGCAAAAATTACGTTATATTAAGGTTTACGCTATAACGAGCATTACGTTATAACTATAGATCCTATCCTAAAATTACGTTATATCAAGGGTGGTCTAAATCTAAGGGAAAATAAGTAGGATATACGACTTGTGAGTTTATTACAAAATGTCAAACTTTATTTATTCCAAATACCTAGGTAAGATTGCACAAAATTATCAATTCAAACAAAATAATCTGTAAATTTTGGATTGTCTAATTTGTTTGAGTCCCTGTTTCTCAATTATACATTCTAGATTATTTAATGCTCTGTCTGTTGTCTGTCAATATTTCAACAAAGAGTAACCTGTAAGTCTAGATCCAAGCATGCGCACACTGGACTTCGCAAACAAATTACGTTGTATAGAGGTAAATTGACCAAATCCTGAGCCCAAAATTATACGTTGTACCTATTTTTTTTTTTTTTTTTTTTACGTTGTATCAAGTTTTCCTATTCTGAGCGGAAGGGAAACGTCGATTTTTAACGTTATATCGAGGGTTCTACTGTAATAGAATTCGAAAAGTACAGGAGGCTCTTAGTAATGCTGTGCTACCCACAAAAATTGTGAAGAGGCCTTGGCTTCACCACAAATAAAATCATACATACATAGTTACATACTCTTAGTCCAAAATGAAAAAAAAAAAAAAAATATCGCACACTCCTAAGGGAATGTGAAACTGGGTGTGACAAAATTACAACTGAGAATTTGTTTGAACTTAAAATTTTGTGTAGATTTCAAAAAATGTCATAAAAAATTCCAAAGTTGACCTTGAAATAACCATGAATTTTTTTCTTCAAAATCCCTTTATTCGTCCCCTTATGAGCTATGGAAATGATCTTTGGACAGATTTTTTCCATCGTCAGTAGTTCTCGAGATATTTGAATGTCTCGTTTATAATGGAACACCCTGTTATCAGCGGTGTACAACCTTTACAGAAGAAGATCTACAGATTCAATGTTCATTCTGGGATTGAATGGGTTAATGAAGAAATTAAACCAAATTTCCAAGTTTCAAGAAGTCACGAAACCTCCTTCTAATTCTCATAAGTTAAGAAAGGAGATCTCGAATTTTCACTTTTGTGAGATGGGTGAGATGCCAGAAAACCTCGTTCACAATCATTTTTGTACTTTAGAGAACTAGACTTTTAGAACGTCATCTCACCTCTCTGGACGTGATCGACCCAAAAATAAGGGTTGGGTGGAAGAGATTGCCAAGGCAATAACCCGCTCTTTAGGTAGGACATTATTGTTTATTTTCTTTCTTTTTTTTTACTTATTTATTTTGTCATTTGTTTGTTCTTTTTTCTTCTTTCTTTTCTTAATTTTATACTGTTACCTGTCTTGTCCTCCTAATAAAGCTTTAAAAAAAAAAAAAAAATCACTCCGCAAACCCACTGGTTGGGCAGCCCTGCTGTAGATTTTTCTATTTTATTTTATTATTTTAAATTTGTTTTATTATTTAATAAAATTATAAGAATAATATTTACCCACCTGGTTCCCCCCAGACTACGGAGACGACAAGAAGAGAAGGAGGACAAGGGCAAAGAGAAGGAGGAGGGGATGAAGTCTCTGGAGGAGAAGAAGAAATACATCAAGTCCTTCATCGAGAAGATCCCCACCGACAAGAAAGTGCTGTTCAGCTACCAGATAGACTGGGCAGCTGTGGATAACGTGAGTAGGAGAGAGAAACAAATGTTTTATTTATTAAATAACAATAAAACAAAAAGGTTTTCGGCATTTTCGCTGATTGCTAGAAGTGCACAGCATACCAATCAATAAAATACATTCTTTTTTTTTCTTCCTTTTTTCCATGCTCCATAGATGTGGTAATGAATTGAATCTTTCATAACTGCTATTAGATGGTTTTTAAAAAATCAATATCGGAATTTTTACAACGCTCAGGCAGAAATGAGTTCGACTTTTGCAGAAATTGAGATAGACAAAATTTCAAGGCAATCAGAGTACGTTAACAGGACCCGCTCTGGCCTCAAAGTTTGGAAATTTGCCAAATTTTCGAGGTTGATCTGACATTTTCGGCCATAACTCGAGAACGAAAAACTCATACGAGCTTTAAAGATATATCAAATGAAAGACCATTTTGTTGACTTTACTTTGTTGTATATACTAGTTTCCCGAAATCTTAATACTTACTGACTAAATTAAGAATATGTAGTCGAAAACGGGCCAGGTACCCAAAGTAGAGCATCTAAGGCATGATAGGATAATGGGTGAAAATACTTATGATATATAAAACTTATACATATAAATGTTAGAATATTAGTTTTGAAGATTTTTTACACATTATGAAGCTATAAATACCCTTTTTTACCTACTTGATAGTTCCTGACAGGTTAAGGCATGGCCAGAAAAACAAAATAATAATACAAACATATTACGTCAAAGTTATTCTCATTTTTTTATTGTAGAACTAACAAATATCTAAAATTAAAAGTACAAATAGTTATTATTTCGTCAAAAAAAATACAAATTAAGCAGTAAGACTTAACTTAGTTAGTTGGGAGAGGGGTAGAGAGGGAACTTTTTGAAGAATCAGGATAGAGTCTCCTACATTTACTCACAACTTGTGGTATAAACTGTTTCTGACATTCCTCTCTATTAAAGTCGCTGAAGTCACTCCTCAACTTAACGCCTCTGTTGGCTGTGTCGTTTACAACTTTAAGGGATTGTACAATTTTAAGTCCTTTCTGATACTGAGTCTCACCATGCCAGATTTGGGGGTCTACCCTCAAAAAGTCAGTTTTTATGACAAATCGACTGAAGAAAAGGAAAGTTTCGTGAGTAATAATGAACTTTTTAAGGCCCCCTCTCACATAAGCTGTATGTCTTTAATTCGTACCGTAATGTTGACTATTTTTTGTCCCCTCGTATCATCAGAAGAACTGAAAAGCTTTGCAGCCTTTCCAGACTTTTCATCATGTGACAAAGTTGGATCGAAAAATCCCAAACCAACAGTTTCGGCATTCAAGTACCACAGGTGATAGACAACTTTATTTAGTGCTTTCTCTGAACTATGTGTTTTGATACGACAGCATCAAACAGAGTAAAAGGACCCTGCACATTATTAGAAAAAATGTTAGAGCGGCACCAACATTCTAGAAGTTGTCTTGAGAAGCGTCTTTGACTGTAAAATGGGTAGTAGAACGAAACTCATCCAGATAATTTTATATGAGAACGCGATTAGCTCAGTGGTTAAGCACCGCTTGCCATGCGGAAGGTCCTGGGTTCGATCCTCCGTGCCGACAAATATTTGTATTCTTAATTTGGTTACAATTGTTTGTAAAGGATACCCTCCGGTGCGCTCGTGTTGACCCAGCACCTAAATGGGAGTATTGTGTCACTTCTCGCCCATCAGAGGGGAGGCATACGACGGGATGGACAGTTTACAACACAGACCACAAGCGTCTTACAGCAGCTCCTGTTTCTTGGCTATAACTGTGGTACTTGAATGCGAAACTGTTGGCTTGGGATTTTTCGATCCAACTTTGTCACATGATGAAAAGTCTGGAAAGGCTGCAAAGCTTTTCAGTTCTTCTGATGAAACAGATGGGACAAAAAATGTCAACATTACGGTCGAATAAAAGACATACCAGCTTATGTGAGAGGGGGGCCTTAAAAAGTTCATTATTACTCACGAAACTTTCCTTTTCTTCAGTCGATTTGTCATAAAAACTGACTTTTTGAGGGTAGACCCCTAAATCTGGCATGGTGAGACTCAGTATCAGAAAGGACTTAAAATGTACAATCCTTAAAGTTGTAAACGACACAGCCAACAGAGGCGTTAAGTTGAGGAGTGACTTCAGCGACTTACTAAACTAGAGAGGAATGTCAGAAACAGTTTATACCACAAGTTGTGAGTAAATGTAGAGACTCTATCATGATTCTTCAAAAAGTTCCCTCCTCTACCCCTCTCCAACTAACTAAGTTAAGTTTTACTGCTTAATTTGTAATTTTTTGACGAAATAATACCTATTTGTAACCTTTAATTTTAGATATTTTGTGTTCTACAATAAAAAAAATGAGAATAACTTGACGTAATATGTTTGTATTATTATTTGTTTTTTTGGCCATGCCTCAACCTGTCAGGAACTATCAAGTAGGTTAAAACGGGTATTTATAGCTTCATAATGTGTCAAAAAATCATTCAAAACTAATATTCTAACATTTATATGTATAAGTTTTATATATCATAAGTATTTTCACCCATTATCCTATCATGCCTTAGATGCTCTACTTGGGTTTACCTGGCCCGTTTTCGACTACATATTCTTAATTTAGTCAGTAAGCATTAAGATTTCGGGAACTAGTATTATACAACAAAGTAAAGTCAACAAAATGGTCTTTCATTTGATATATCTTTAAGCTCGTATGAGTTTTCGTTCTCGAGTTATGGCCGAAAATGTCAGCTCAACCTCGAAAATTTGGCAAATTTCCAAACTTTGAGGCCAGAGCGGGTCCTGTAACGTACTCTGATTCCCCTTGAAAATTTTGTCTATCTCAATTTCTGCAAAAGCCGAACTCTTTTTCTGCCTGAGCGTTGTAAAAATTCTGACATTTTTTTCTTACCTCTATGAGATAAAACCAGTCTACTGTCTATAGGTCTACCCTTACTGAAAACAGACGCCATTATATTTTCGTACAAGTGATTTAAAAAAAAAATCTTAGCTAGCGCTGCATCGTTAGTAGAGCTCCAAACCGACCTTTGTAGCTAGAACCGATAAGGTGGCGACTTGTAACTGGAGGTCGGTGGTTCAAGTACCAAGTTCAGCAAGATTTAGTAAAGCGAGTTTGAGTATTTGTGACATCACGAAAGTCAATCACCACAAGTTGATAATTTAGTAGACCTTCATTTCAAGCACAATTAGCTCAGTGATAGATACTCGCTTGCCATTCTAAAGATCTTGGGTTGGAACTCCAGAGCTGCAAAAAAAAATATTCAAAATTTTGTAAGAGTTGTTTGTTAGGGTTATCTTCAATCGCTCGAGTCGAGTACGGATGAACAAGCTAAAACACTGATACAAATCGTCTAAAATACTGCTGTTTCATGTCAACGAAATATAAAAGGCCTGAGAAACACTATTGAAATAAAAAGAATGTGCTAATCACAAGAGTGAATCACTCAAATTTAGACGTACTGAAATTGCCGTTGGTTTAATTTGCTCTCGCTCATTTATGTATTTGCTAATCTATGTATTGTTTATTTACTCATCTATGTTGTGTATTCCCGCAGCAAACTGATGGAGAGAAAGATACGCCGTGGATCAACAAGAAGATCATAGAGTACATTGGGGAGCCGGAGCCCACACTGGTGGACTTTATCTGTCCAAGGTTTTTGGCGGGCAGTGCGCCCCAGGGAGTTCTGGATGATGTTCAGATGGGAGTGTGTTAACATGGTCTATATCTTCCTCTTCGGCAGTCAGCCCCCGTGGTGTAGTGGTTAGACTACTGCTCGTGGACCCAGAGATCCTGATTCGATCCGCGGTTTTGGGCAGAATTTTTGACAATTTTTTTCTGATATTATAAAGAAGAATATTAGTGAGCAGCTATTTCCGGGTCATCTTAGGCTTGGTGAGGCTAATGTGGGCAGCAAAAGTGCACTGGTAGTCAAGTAGTTTACGCGCTAGTCTGGTAAATTTCCCGGTAGCGTAGGGATCCCTTGGTTCGAATTCAACCCATACATGCTTCCTCATTAACTCGAGCATTTTTTTTCCTCATGAATTTGAGTTTGTGACCACATAATAATAAGACTCTGAGGATTAGGTAATGTATAGTAGGGTTTGATGATTTGAAAGATGAAGAGCGGCCAGTGAAGTTTGTGGAAATAAAAGATCAGTTTAGTTTTGACCACTGTACTGGTATGTTGTTTGTCTTAGAGAATTTCATTGGCGACGAGTAAAGTTTGATAATGTCAAGTGTCATTTGTAACATAAAACCTTTTGTGTGTGGTGGTGATGAGAGCTCAATTGCTCAAAGATGGACCAGATGGATTAGATCCATCGAATTGTTTTTTCATGCGGAAAAACATCAAAGATTCGAAGAGAAAACAAGCGCAATTATTGCACTTGGGTGGTGAAGATTTACAAGACATTTGGTTTGCACTGAATGTCAATAAAGAAGAAGAAAAGAAAGATCCTTACATATTGTTCCGAGAAGCTGAACGAAATATTTTAATGAAAAGAAAAGTTACACGTACGAGAGAAATGTTTTCAGAAAGATGAATCAAAACGATGGAGAGTCACTTCAAGTTCGTCATGAGAAATTAAGACGCAAGTAAAGAATTGTGATCCAGACACTATGTGAGAATGAAATGATAATCGATCATGTATTGAGAAGTCTACATCGTCTGAGTTGCGGCGGTTGCTGTTGAAGGAAGGTGACAAGCTGACAATTGAGAAACTGCTGGAGGTAGCTAGGACACTTGAACAATCAGAGAATCACGCGCGGTGCAATAGAAAAGGCAAACCTGACCCTATTATATGATTTCTAAGTAAAAGAAATGCATACCATGACGTCGAATGATGAGGCAAATACTGCTCAAAATGTGGTTATCTACTCATTGGAAATCAGACAAATCCTGTCCTGCTCAAGAAGCAAGATGTTTAAAATGTGGTATTGTAGGACACTATTCAAGATGTTGTAAAAATGAAACCAATTCGAAACGGTATGGATATCAAAAGCAAGTTAGACAGTAGAACTTGAATCAGATACTTCAAGATGAAAACACTTTCTCTGTATTCACTGTGATATCAAAATCTGAGATGATGAACATAACTTTGAAAGGCCAAGTCAATATAAAATTTCTAGTTGACAGTGGGGCTTCTGTCAATATTTTGGATTTTGATTCGTGGCGTACCTTAAACGCAAGAATCCTTCTCTGTTTTATAAGATACAAGAAAGAAGCTATTTGCCTATGGCAGTGATACACCTTTACCCATCATAGGTAAACTGAGTGTGACGTTTCATTTCAAATGGGACAAAGCTTAAAAATGTGAAATTCTTCATCTGTCCAAGGCAATGGTGTGCCCTTGTTGAGTGGTGAGACGGCGAAAAAAACTTGGCTTTTGAAAATAGGCATACCTATTAATTCAGTTGAAGGTAAGTCACAACCCTCACCTTCACCTTGAAAACCACTCCTAAGGCAATGAGTCTAGAAAAATTCGAGAACATTCACAGCGAGACCCGAGGATGTCTTCACTGAAACAAGCCATACATTGTGACAGATGGCCTGTAGAGTTTCCGGAAATTTGAATTAATCAAGACAGAGCTGTGTATAATGGATGACGTGATATTAAGAGGTACTAGGATTTTCTCCCTCCATCACTCAGGAAGCACACGCTATCCCTAGCTCACGAAGGACATCCTGGAATTGTGAAGATGAAGCAAAAGTTGAGAACAAAGTGTGGTGGCATAATATGGAAAAAGACAGCGAGAGTTATTGTAGTCTTGTCATGAATGTCAAGTGGCAGGAAACCCTAGCTCTCCTGAGCCCATGAAAACTGTTCGTATGCCTGAATCACCATGGAGTAGTTATTGCTGTTAATTTCCTCGGTCCACTCCTAATGGTACTTATGTCTCCTGGTTATAGATCATTACAGTAGATATTATTTATGCGAATTTCTAACTTCTATTACAGCAAAGGAAACCATTAATACACTGTGTACAAATTTTCTCCTTATTTGGTCTACCAAAAGTTTTAATATCTGATAATGGTCTCCGTTCTATCAGTAAGAACTCAGAGATTTCTGCATTGAAATAACATTGTACAGCATCTGAACACTCCAGAATTGGCCTCAAGCTAATGGAGAAGTTGAGCGTCAAAACGGACCATCTTGAAAAGATTGAAGATAGCCCAGCTGAATAACGAAGACCTGGACAATGCTTTGAGAACATTTATCTTCATTATAATTCTACACCTCACTCTGTTCCAGGAAAGACGCCAGCTTTTCTCATGTTTGCGAGAGAATTCCGAGACAAACTCCCATCAGTAGAGTCAACATACAATGTGGACCTGTGGTTTTCGACAGAGATTTTCAAAACAAAATGAAAAACAGGCAGTATGAAGAGAATAATATTATAATGACGCTGATGTAAGAATACCCCAGAAGTTGATGTTGATGAAAGAGTACCAGAAGATAATGCTGATAAAAGAGTATCAGAAGATGATGCTGATGAAAGAGTACCAGAAGATGATGCTGATAAAGAGTACCAGAAGATGATGCAAGCGATCTAAACAACGATAATAAAGATATTGATGAGGCTGTACAAAAAGAAGAAAATTGTGAAGAACTAAGTGATTGGCAAAGCGCCGAATTATCAGAGAGTTATGAAGATCCGAGATGAAGATTGGTTTACCTGTTCAAAAGCAAAGAAAAGAAAAGGAAGGGAATAATGTAAATATGTTAGTAGGGTTTGATGATTTGAAAGATGAGAGAGCGGCCAGTGAAGTTTGTGGAAATAAAAGATCAGTTTAGTTTTGACCACCGTACTGGTATGTTGTTCCTGTCTTAGAGGGACATTTCAGATGGTAGAAATAATTTGAGTATTAAACAGCCTTTGGTTACCTTCCACTTTAGTGTTATTATTATTATTATTAGCCAAAATATGAAAACTTAACTAGTCTACCTTCCGAGGCTACTTTTATGAAGAGGGTTTTGCTTTCCACAAAGAACTCAATCTTCAAGACAAGACTAAGACTACCGTGCACTGGTGGTCAAGTGGGTTAAGGCGTTGGTCTGATAATCAAGGTGTCTTAGGGATCCGTTGGTTTCGAACCTCACAAAGAACTTCATTTTTTTCTAACGGGCCTAACGAATTATTATTATATTATAAAATAATTAATGCCCCGGTATACGGGTACATTTACTAACGGTACCTCTATATAAATTATATACATGTCATGAAAACATTAAATTTTAAAGGAATAATGGTGAACAATTTAAATCGAGTGAAGATTATAAGACCAATTGTGCGAAGGTAATGTTTTGACTAATGTCCGAGGTAATGTTTAGACTAATTTGAAGAGATTAAGAAAATGTTAAGAGATAAGAGTAAAAACATAGGATATACCCCCGTTCATTTGTGAAAATTAAAATAAAATGTGCGAGGTAATGTTTGACTAATTTCAGAGATTAAATTTAAACATGGTGTAAGGGAATGACCGTTTAGGGGGAGGCAATTGGGGAGAGAAAATTGGAAGTTACTTACTTATGGGTTGGCAAATTTATTCTAGGAATTAATAATAAATAAAAAATGTGTGCGAGGTAATGTTTAGACTAATGTCCGAGGTAAATGTTTAGACTAATGTCCCGAGGTAATGTTTAGACTAATGTCCGAGGTAATGTTTAGATAATGTCCGAGGTAATGTTTAGACTAATGTCCGAGGTATGTTTAGACTAAGTCCGAGGTAATGTTTAGACTATGTCCGAGGTAATGTTTTTGACTAATGTCCGAGGTAAATGTTTAGACTAATGTCCGAGGTAATGTTTGACTAATGTCCGAGGTAATGTTTAGACTAATGTCCGAGGTAATGTTTAGACTAATGTCCGAGGTAATGTTTTGACTAATGTCCGAGGTAATGTTTTGGACTAATGTCCGAGGTAATGTTTTGACTAATGTCCGAGTAATGTTTGACTAATGTCCGAGGTATGTTTTGACAATGTCCGAGGTAATGTTTTGACTAATGTCCGAGGTAATGTTTTGACTAATGTCCGAGGTAATGTTTTGACTAAGTCCGAGGTAATGTTTTGACTAATGTCCGAGGGTAATGTTTTGACTAATGTGCGAGGTAATGTTTTGTTTCAGGTGCTAACGAGGAGGCGGAAATATTCGTGGTCAAGATGTGAGACTTCTCATCTACGAACGGAGGCCAAGAAAACTGGGCCTCGGAAAATAGCAGTAAGACTTCTCAGCCTTGCGTGACTTGTAATCCCTGTACAGATATCACGAAACCTAGGCGGAGTTTTCCGTACTTGGAATCCCTGTACAGATATCACGAAACCTAGGCGAAGTTTCCGTACTTGGAATCCCTGTACAGATATCACGAAAACCTAGGCGGAGTTTCCGTACTTGGAATCCCTGTACAGATATCACGAAACCTAGGCGAGTTTCCGTACTTGGAATCCCTGCACAGATATCACGAAACCTAGGCGGAGTTTCCGTACTTGGGAATCCCTGTACAGCTATCACGAAACCTAGGCGAAGTTTCCGTACTTGGAATCGTCTATGGAGTTTATGTACACCGTACAGATATCAAGAAATGTAGACCCGAATCGATGAACGACGCTAAGCCGAGAGCGTCACTATACTGCTGTTGTTACCATGGAAACAGCCAATCTCAAGAGCGTCACTATACTGCTATTGTTACCATGGTAACCGCAATCTCAAGAGCGTCACTTACTGCTGTTGTTACCATGGTAACACGAATCTCAAAGACGTCACTATACTGCTGTTGTTACTAATGTAACAGCCAATATCAAGAGCGTCACTATATGCTGTTGTTACCATGGTAACAGCCAATCTCAAGAGCGTCATGTTTGCTGTTGTTACCATGAAACAGCCAATCTCAGAGCGTCACTATATTGCTGTTGTTACCATGGAAACAGCCAATCTCAAGAGCGTCACTATACGCTGTTGTTACCATGGAAACAGCCAATCTCAAGAGCGTCACATACGCTGTTGTTCCTATAGTAACAGCCAATATCTAGAGCGTCACTATATGCTATTGTTACCATGGTAACAGCCAATCACATAACTGAAATCAGATACTATAGTAACAGTGTCCACCACACCACGTTCTTTTTTGGAACATGGTGTTTATATTAGACATCCTATGTAAATTTTTATGAAACACTTTTATATGTCTAGGAGTTATCAAGTTATTATACATGTGTTAATCACTTTCGCGATGTCACAACTACTCAAACTCGCTTTACTAATCTTTGTTGCAACCGGGGACTTGAACCACCGACCTCCAGGTTACAAGTCCGCCCCTTATCGATCTAGCTATGAGGTCGGTTTAAAGGTCTAGGATTTCACCACCCACCAACTCAAACATTTTTTCAGTTCCTTGATAATGTCTATGTCCCTTGATAATGTCTATATGCTAAAGAGTGTTATTATGACAAGTTCAAATAATTTCAATTTAATTCATTTATTTTAGTAATTGAATGGTGAGTAGAAGACCATGCATGTCTAAATTGACTTTTCAGGACAGCAATAATACTACATTACTATGCTGTAGATGCTATAGGTTTCCTCCACTCTTAAAATTATTTTTTTTTCTCCATAGTTGTAGGGGGTATTTCCCTTCATATTCAACGAGATGATAGAAAAGAGTACATTGCATGTTATTCGCTAAAAAAATAATGGATTTTCGACATAGCATATTCTTCTCTCACCCATTCAAATACAATACAAGTTGCCATCCTCCAATAACATTATAACTACGTGGTTACATACTCAAAAATTCAAGCATTTGGGTGGGATTGATCCACAGATCAGGATCATGCACTGATTGTTTAACGCAAGTCTAGCGCAGTAACTACATTGAGCTTGGTCTCTTATTATTTTGCCTCATTATTAGGTAATTCATTTCGGTATGACTTCATTTCTCTAGAAAACCTCACTAACCTACCAACCTCATACACCTCAGCCTGGATGGGGCCGGGAATAGCCACCAATTTCCTTTACGAAACCAACACTGATGTTTTTCTGCATTGCCATAGTGTACTCAAATCCTCAATTGAAGAGTTTTATCCACTTAACATTTGTGCAATGGATCTTTTTTTTCAATGATACCTACTTATTATAATTTATAGTTAAATTATTATACCTTTTTCTCTATTTCCCAAGGTTACATTGTAATAGAGTACCAATAAACTTGTTATGTAAACCTTGTAAAAATAAAATAAATAAATGAGTGTTCGAGTTTGAATGGTTGGTCACCTATCCCAAGTCCTGACCTCGTTGGACGTTGCTTATAACTATCTATCTAGCCTGAAATATAGAAATTCAATTGAGTAGCTAGCTGGTTTGTGAGTATCCATTGAATGGAGAGTAAGACCGCGGTGCCATCGTGATAGAGCAATGACCATGCAGTTGAAAGCCACGTTAAAACCCCAAAAAAAAATAAAAGAATAGTATATATATTATAAATTATTGTACAATGTTTTATATAAAAAAAACACCAGAAAATGCAAACTGACAATATTCTATATTTATTACATACAGTCTGGTAAAAATTGTCAGAAAAAACTAAAATTTCTCATTTCTGATGCCTCGATATTGAAATTCCCTCCTAGGGTCAAATTCCATCTTACAATATTGGGTAAAGACAATTTTTTTCCTTTGTCCCCCTCAATTTTTTTTGGAAAATAATTATATAAATCATGTTTTATTAAAATGCACGGATGAAATGTTTTTTTTTGAAAACTTAAATCAACCCCTCAATTTGGAAATCACTGTTATCTTGTAAAAAAAATGATTAGCTCTCTAAGGTTCTGGGTGTGTTTATCAATCATATTAAACCGAGTGATAAATCGCTAATCAGTTGATTAGTGCTGTTGATGTTTTTAACAATGACGTGATTAAGTATTCTTTGTCAATAGAAGTACTAATGGACATTAACCATGGACAAGAATTAAACCTTGATTAAATAAATTCTTTTTCTTAAATAAATTCTTATTCTTTGTCAATAGAAGTACTAATAGAAGTTAACCATTGACAGAATTAAAGTTGATTAAATAAAATCAGTTGATTAGTGTGACAATTATTGATAATCACACCCCTAGACTGGTAGAAAATCCTCAAGCATTAATTTCGCCGAATGTTACATTATATCTTAAGGGTCTGTAAATTATTTTTATCATTATTAATAACTCTCCTTCAATTTCAACTTTTTAATAAGGCATCATTACTTGAAAAATACTCAAATTGTAATAAAAAAATAAATAAAAAAATGCCACTAGTGAGTAAATCAATTTTAGTAAGAAATATGAAGTATTTGTCACAGGTGAAGTTGCATACATGAACAGGCAACGGGCAGCATGCCACACATGTTTTTCTGCCACACACGCGTGTGCGTGGCCGGCTCTGTGGTAAAGCAAGAGCCCCTCCAGCAAGAAATTCGTTGGTAGCACAGGGTTAGGTGGTAGACAATGCTTTTAAGCATTAACTTCGCCTGGTTATTACCTTCCACTAAAGAGTATTATTATTATATTATTACATGCTTTTGAAGGTAATATCAGTAGCCATACTGGATAGATGTTTACAGTTCGTTTCTGTGACAGATTAGATGCGTTACGCGTTCTCCATTACTTTCTTCCTCTATTTAAAAAAAAAAAAAAATCTGTCACATCAACTTTCAATTCATTTTTTTCTGTAAAATATTAGACATTGTTAAATATTCTATTACATTAATTAATTTCATTGTATTTTGTAATTAATGTTATTTTAATTTTTAATATGAATGAAATAGATGTATTATTTTTAAATCGCAAAAGATAGTTGTTTTTTCGCTACGCTTTCTTATTAGGAACAAAACATTATGTTTCTGTCTTGGTAGCTCAGTGGTAAACACTCTGGGAATCCAGAGATTCCAGAGGTCGGGGTTCGAAACCCAGCCGGGACAGACAAGTTATCCTCCCATTTGGGAATTTTTATCACATTTTTTATATTATAGACTGGTTGGAGTTCCACAAGAGAGGACAAGCAATTATCACACCGACCTCTATTTAGATCTATTGTGACCAAGGTTTTTAATCACATAATAATATATCTTGGGCCTACTGCTGGAATAATGGGACTTTAATAGTCCTAATAGGGCAGTATAAATAAGGCATTATTATTATTATACCAAACAAAACCTATGAATGGGTTGTCTTGGTCTTGTTTACCCTCCTTCGTACTAAAAAAGCAAGAGAAAGTCAAACAAAAACGCAGGAATGAACCTTAAAAACACAATATTAGATACTCGTATAATTTTTAATTAACATCTTATCAATACACAACAAATGACTTTAACACTAGTAGTTCTGCGAACTGTTAACCTCTCACAGATTTAACATTACATTGGCTGGCTGGGTTGCAATAACTGTCCTTGACAAACTTTTTTTTAGGCGCTTTAACTCTGCTTAGGCAGGAATATCACACAAATTCAACGTTTTACTACAAAAAATACTTCAAATATCTTCAAAAGGTATAGTATTGTATTGTTTTTTCAGACCCTATTATTTATGTAATTGATAAACGTATCCTTATAGCCGACCTCCGTGGCTCAGTGGTTAAGAGCATTGGTTACTGACCCGGAGGTTGCGGGCTCGAATCCCGGAAAATTCTAACAAGAGTTTTCCGTTTCTGTAATGGCATGGGTGTAAAGGTAATGTGGCCTGAATTAATTCGAAAGTGGTTCCACGGCACAAGTACCTTTTTTTATTAAAAAAAGTATCTGTTTCTTCTATAATATCTTTATTTTTTTTTCAATTTAGAATTATTTAAAAAATTAGAAGATTTTATTGTAACTAATTACTTCATTTTCCAAACATACCATGTTTCTCACACTCTCACTCCCCTTCTCCTTTCCTTTTTTGTCACAACTAAAGAAAATGATATGGTAAATAAAATACTTCATGGTAACAATGAGATTTCCAATAATAATAAATAATAAATTCCGTGTCCGTGAGATACGTATTGATACCTAAATCACGGTGGTGAGAGGATTATATGGACGCCCAGATCCAATGTCTAGGCTCCTTTCGTGTCCATTGATTCTATTTGGTTTTAACCGTCCTGATTGAGGTAGACAGGACGGGGGTTTTACCCTCCATTCGCGCTGGGAATCGTACCAGCTACCCACATTAACCTCACCGCCTGGGTAGGGCCGGAATTGTGAGCCTCACATGTGTACGGAGGGAACAGAATTTCTGTGCGAATTTTCTGGGGGAGATGATGAGGGAAATCAATAGTACCTAGTGAACAATCAATAATACCTAGTTTTGCATCCTCCCTGGAATTTTCTAGGGGAGGCGGGGGCAGCTGTCCCCCTGCCCCCACTTGGCTAAGTTAAATGGGTCACAATAGTCTCATTAAGTTGCAATGTTGTACCCCCCCCCCCCCCCCCTCCTTGTATGGAGTTGCAGGAAAACCGACAAGCTGGTCAGATAATAACGACAGCGTTCTCAAAGTATGTGTGTCCTAAACGCACGTCTCGTCCCCATCCACTGTGGTGTCCCACGTAGTTTTACGTAACTTTGTTTGGGCTTGGTCTTCTCCACCTGAAATGGGAAATAAATAAATAAATAATTTGAGTACAAATCAGAGAAGAAGTGGGAGAAAAGTATTACAAGAATCAAACTCGGAAAAGTCCCCTTGTCTTTTACTGTCCAAACGAAGTTTCCTTTATTGGTTTATTAAAGCAATTATCACTTCCTCATCTCATCTTTTATAACTTTATAAGAACAAAAATACCAACAATAAAAAAAAAAAAAAAAAAAAAAAATGAAAAAAATATTCCCTAGTTGGGATTCGAACCCACGACCTGCAGGTTCACAAGCAGGCGCGTTATCACTCAGACAACTCCCACGCACCTTTATCATGACTCCCTCCTCGTCATATCCTCTATCTTTCCCCTTCCTTTTTTCTTCCGCCGTGATGGGACAATCTCCTTCTCTCTTCCTGGACAAGCGTCCTTCTTATAACACCTGGTCTTGTGCTTCTTGCTGCTGCTGTGGACGAAAGGATAAGATTAAAATCTGGTGTACACATCACAACGACTTTCCTTATCCGCCAAAAAGAAGTCGATTTCCGCCACTGGTGGCTCAACGGTAACAGATAGATAAAAATTCAGTGCCAAATTCGTAATCAGCACCTCAAAATCAAGGATTTGATATGTCACAATCCCCATCTAGGGTGAATAATAAAAAAAGTTAGTCCAAGCGGGTCCCCAACAAAATACCGGTAAATTGGGGCCGGGTTCCCAAAAAGTTCAAGACATCAAAAAATGATCTGAGTGAACTCCTATTATTTTTTTTAATCCGAGAAATGTTGTAGATGGTAAGTGTGGTAAACGCCATTTTTTTCAAAATTTCAATTCAGTCAGGTTAGGCAGTCAAACTGGTTCCAAACCCCACCCACCAAATTTTCGGCATGAACTTCTAAATAATAAGAAAGAAAAATGTACCTTTTTTGAGAAGTGACCCAATACTTCCCATTTAGGTGGTATCCCTTACAACAAACCTGTAGCCAAATCTAGAATACAATTTTTGTCGGTTCGGGGATCGAAGCTGGGACCTTTCGGATGGCAAGCGAGTGATTCACCACTCCTTTTAATCACTACTCACACCGCCAGTAGTGAGTAGTGTTGGGTGGAAAGAGATTGCTATAGGCAATAACCCCGCCCTTAGTTAGGACATATCGCCGCTGCAAACACAAACGTGTATCTGCAAATTTTGCCCATTGCAGTTAAAGAAGCGCACATAGTGGTTTGTGCTTGCTGAGAATCTTTGAAACTCACATACGACTAACCTTAAACTTGAATACTTGGGAAGGATATTGAGATCCAATACGAAGTGAAAAAGGAAGTTTCATATGTTTACCTAATTTTTTCTTTTCTTTTTCCTTTTTATTGTACACTAGCGGGCTGTCGCCCGCTTTGCGGGCCGAGGCATGGCCGTGGAAAGCAAAAAAATCCTTTTTCGCCAATGGCAGGTGTTGTAGTGGGAATTTCGAAAAATCCCGTCTTATTGCACATCTAGACTATAAAACAAAGCTACCTACCAAATTTCAGCTTCCTAGACTTACGGTTTGGGCTGTAGAGCGATGATCAGTCAGTGGTCAGTGACTTTGACATTTATATATTAAGATATTGTTTCCATTTTTTTTATTAGTTATAATAATTATTTGTATTGTACATAATTATGTCTTTTTTAAAATTAATGTTCAAACGCAATGTGTTTCACTGCAATTACATGAAACTCAATACTTAGCCTAGGTAAGATTAAAATTTTCTAAACCTAGTTGTTGCTATATTTTTCTTAAAGATATTTACATTATTTGAAAGGTCCAATTTAGAGGGACGAGGTGGTTTGTTTAGTAACATAGCTGTGATTAAGACCTTTTTGATGTTAGTTAAGAAATTGATGATGAGTTAAGACCTTATCTCTTCTTATCTAGCAGATGGTGAGTTAAGACCTTATCTCTTCTTATCTAATAAAGTGTTTAATATAATACCTGGGTTGGAAGGCGGCACCTTCTTGCCTCCCCGGTTGACCGTCCTTCCATATCCCCGTCTTGTTTCACCTCCTCGGAGATGTTGTGGAGGTGACGGGGATCTTCATGATGTTGCCGTTGGCGAGGGGGATCTGGAGGTTGCGGTAGGGCTGGAACCCGCCTGGTTGCTCGACGATGGAACAAGAGGGAGGTGGAAGTAGGAAATTATTATTCAACAATTTAGATCAATCTTTATTATAATTTTTATATACAGGTTCAGTCAAAAGGTATAATTAATTAAAGATAAACTAAGTTTGATCTTTCAACTGCGTGGTCATATCACGACGGGGACTTTACCCTCCATTAGCAGGAAACTTACAAACCTGCTACCCACATTGACCTCACCCAGCCTGGGTTGGGCCTTAATGCCCAGCATCACGAACTCGGTTAGAATTTTCCGCTCCGGCGGGATTCGAACCCGCAACCTCCGCGTCAGTGCTCTTAACCACTGAGCCACGGAGGTCGGCTTATCTGTAATGAACACAAATTGATAACATTTTAGATTTTTAACGCGCTTTTCAACTGTGCGGTCATATCACGCGGCACAGGTAGTCAAGTGCTTAACACGCTAGTCTGGTAATCCAGGTATCGTAGGATCCTTTGTTCGAATCCCAGACAGTGAATGAATTTCTCCTCATTAATTTGAGTTTGTGAGTTGTGACCATTATAATAATAAAATAGACTCTGAGGGTTAGGTGGCAGAAAATGTTTTGAGCATTTAACCTCGCCTGGTGGTTACCTTCCTAAAAAAGTGTTATTATAAAGGGTGGTCTGTCCCGGTAGCTCAGTGGTTAAAGGCGACACTCTGTGAAACCAGAGGTCGCGGGTTCGAACCCAGCCGGGACAGGACAAGTTATCCCCATTTGGGATTTTTATCACATTTTTTTTATTATTATAGACTGGCTGGAAGTTCCACAAGAGAGGACAAGCAATTATCACACCGACCTTTTTAGATCTATTGTGACCAAGGTTTTTTACCACATAATAACATCTTGGACTTACTGCTGGAATCGGGCAGATAAATGAGGCGATATTTTATTATAATTATTTAGATTGGAATTATCCACCTCCCAGGCTGATTTCCTCATCAGACTGCCGCGCGATGGTCTCAGGCATTACATCGTCCAGAATCTTGAGCTCCCGCTGAGTGAACACACAGTCTAGTAGCTTCCGCACTCCCATCATCACCAACAAGCTGGAAATAATAATAATAATACTAATGAGAGAGAGAGAGAGGAGAGAAACACACAGTCCAGTAGCTTCCGCACTCCCATCATCACCACAACTGGAAATAATAATAATAATAATGGAGATGAAGAGAGAGAGAAAAAAAAAGAAATGGCTCAGGAAATCATAGTTAATAATAATAATAAATTCATTTGTTTTATTTTTCATTTTTTTGTATACAGAGAGATGAGGCTATGTAAAAGCGGACTTTTTTTTGAGAAAAGAGATGGGAAAAATATTTTAAAGACACCCGGAAAACATCGGGAGTGGGATTTCCACCCACAAAAAACCTAGCTATCTCTCGCATTTATAGACAGTGCATCCGGAACCGTTACTTGAACATTACTTCTTACCTTAGGATAACGTCAAGGGCCCAACGTTTTTTTTTTGTTGGTAGCTCCTGAAGATATTGATACTTATATTTTAATGATTTAGAACCACATTAAAAAACTTCGCATTCTGGATGAGGAACCGGGTCTCCAAACTGTGGCACTCACCATGAGAGGAAAACAGAATGGAGTCTGGCTGAAGGACTTGATGAGCCAGAGGATGATAAGGCAGACCAGTGGAATGAGGGTGAACAGGTGGGACTCTCTTGAGAGGCACCTGAAATACATTTCAAATTTATTTTTATTTTTATTTATTTACACTTTATAGATTTAATAGGAACATATACATACAAATAATTACAAACGAAAATACCAAAATACAATATAACAAAACAAAAAAATTAATAATAAATAAAGAAAAAATAAAAAATATATACATAATAATGTCCCTAACTAAAGGGCGGGTTATTGCCTTAGGCAATCTACATTTATACATTAAATAAAATACATTTTGTAAATACTAATACATTTTAAATACAAATCCTGAAATACAAATAACATTTGAAATCCATACATTTTTGCTCTGCAGAGCAAAAACGAAAACGTACATTTGTCTTTTGAAACTTGTGTGTCCCGGTAGCTCAGTGGTAAAGCTGCATTCTGTGAGTCCAAAGATTCCAAGGTTGCGTGGATATGACATTATCCCTCCCATTTGGGATTTTTACCATTTAATAATAAGTCTTGGGCTTTCTGTTGAAAATAATGGGACTTATAGCTCTAATCAGGCAGTTAAATTAAAGGCGATTTTATTATTATTATTTCCTTTATGAACAATAAAGTTTATCGACATATCGGCCAGCGTCGATGGCGCGTTGAATGCACCAGTTCTCGTAGGATCACCGAACAAGCAAACGTCCAGCGAGGTGAAAGATTTCGTGATGCTGGCTTCCCTGCCCACCCAGGCTCAGTGAAGTTAATTGGGGTAGCAGTTTGTGAGTTTCCTACGAATGGGGGCAACACCCCCGTCGTGAAATACATTGCATAGATTAAAAATCTGCTACTCTCGTACCGAGGGCGTTAGTTTTATCGAAAATTTTATAAAAAAATTGCTTCTATTATTATTCTTTTTATAATAATAATATCGCTATTTTATAATACCCGTTAGGGACTATCAAATCCAATTATTCCAGAAGTAAGCCAAGACATATATTATGTGCTAAAAAATCCCCAAATGGGAGGGTAATATGTCATTCCGGCTGGGTTTCGAACGCACGACTTCTGAAATCATGAATTCACAGAAATGCCGGCTTTACCACTGACTACCGGACAGATAATATTTCTAATGACTTTAAAATCTTGAAAGGCTTCTAACAAAACAAAACGGTAACCTTTCTCTATTACACCACCGGTCCGGCTTTACCTGTGAGGTACAGTAAAAAAAAGTCCGCTAATTTGACCGGAATGAACAAAGAGGGGAACGGTCAAAGAACTGGAGACCCTTCAACGAGGGGCTTCCCAAGTAAAAACACCCCCGAACAGGACCGGCATGGGGATTACGCCCAAGTTTTATCAGACCGACAGGCGATATGAGGAAGGAGAATGTGCGTCACTCCTCCTCTGGAATTCAGGTCAGTCCAGGCAATATAGGATATTTCACCTTAATTTTTTCATAAACGTCAGTGTGAAAAAATCCTTTCTTTCCTTAAAAAAAAAAAAAAAACATCAATCAGGTAATATATAAATATATAGTCAAATTACTTTCATGTTTTTAATAAACAAAAAATACCTACTCTTCCCTACAAAAAGAAACATTTCAATCATCAGGTCAATACAGTTATAATTCACCTTCAATTTTTTTCATAAACTCAGTGTGAAAAAAATACCTACTCTTTCCTTAAAATAGAAGACAATCAGGTTTTAATCATTAATTTTATTATAATTTGTTTACACTTTTGGTAATTTTTGTTATTTAAACGATAAAGCCAGTTAAAAAATAAAGAAATAATAAACTGTCTGACCTGTAAATATTCGAAAATTTAATTTGGTAGAAAACATTTATGTATATGTATTAAAAAGAACTAAAAACTATAATCAATATCATCCCTTCCCAATTATCTTCAAACAAAAGTAGGCAATCACATCCAATAAAATTTAGTCCTGATCGAATCAATTGATTCTGATCCAATCGATTTAGTCTGATCCAATCTTTGCTATCCATCAATTCAGTCTGATTCAACCAATTTAGTCTGTTTCAATCAAAATCTAATTAGTTCAATCAATTTAATCAATTCTGTGCGATCATAAAAAATTTTTTCAGTTTGCCCAAATTTGATACCAATCAATTCAATCTCATCCAATGATTTCGTTCCCATGAAAAGGGGAGAATAACCAATGCCAAAAAAAAAAAAAAACTCCCCTGACGCCCAAAAAGGGGACCAATTGGCTGTATGGAAAATTTTCCCATGAAAAGGGGAAATTTAAACCAATGCCAAAAAAAAAAAAAAAAAAAAAAAACTCACCTGACGCCCAAGAAAGTGGACCATATTGGCTGTATGGCAAATTTCCATGATAAGGAAATAACCAATCAAAAAAAAAAAAAAAAAAAAAAAAAACTCACCTGACGGCCCAAGAAAGTGGACCAAAATTGGCTGTTTTGGCAAATTTCCATGAAAGGAGAATAACCAATGCCAAAAAAAAAAAAAAAAAAAAAAAAAAATAACCTGACCCCCAAAAAAGTGGACCATATTGTTTTTATGGCAAATTTCCATGATAAGGAGAATAACCAATGCAAAAAAAAAAAAAAAAAAAAAAACTCCCTGAGCCCAGAAAGTGGACCATATTGGCTGTATGGAAAATTTTCCCCTGTTTAAGGAAATAAAACCAATGCAAAAAAAAAAAAAAAAAAAAAAAAAAAAAATCACCTGACCCAAAGAAAGTGGACCATTTGGGCTGTATGGCAAATTTCCAAAAAGGAGAAAAACAATGCCAAAAAAAAAAAAAAAAAAAAAAAAAAACTCACCTAAACGCCCAAGAAAGTGGGCTTCTCGCCCGGGGCGGCACACTCGGACTCGAGCTTGAGGGAGTTGACGTGGTTGATTGACAACACTGTGGCCGCCAAAAACCAGGGGGGCCCATGATTGAGCAAAGGCGATCAGAAGGGCGAGGACAAAGAGGTCAGTGATAGCCACAGCCTTTCTGGAGACATGAAGAGACATATCAAATTTTGATCAAAAAAAAACTATTCATTTCTCAATATTTTTTTTTTTTGTAAAAAATAAACAAATTTCTTGTTTGTTGGAAAACAAATTTTATAAGGTGAATTTTGTTCACAAATAACAAAAAAATATCACAAAAACTTACATTTTTCATAGGATTAGTTTGATATATAATATTGACTTGGTTTATCTTATCTATTATTGAACTTAATTTATCATCAGGACTGTTTTTGCATTACTTTAAAATTTACTAATCGCACTTGCTTTATCATCTGTTGATCTTAATTCTTGCTTTTCATCTGCTGACAATCTTATAATTTGTGAACTTATTGTACTTACTTTACATTGATGTCTCAATTAAACTTACTGTAGAAGGTAGCCTGTGTTCTAATTGTAATTAATTTTCATCTGTAATCTTAAATTTTTTTATAGTTAACATTAGACGACCGGGTGTCCACCGGTGGTACACGCACGTTCGTCGGAATGGACCGGGGTTACCACCGGATACACAATTTGGGAAGGGCCGATATCGCCGGTCCCACAAGAAATCCCGAAAAACCATCCGGTCGTCTAGTGTTTAAGTATATAATAAGCTTATTGTATAAACTATCAAACTACTGTTCTTATTGTAGGGACCTATTAATTTTCCACTGTTGATTTATACGGGTATGCTATTTATTTATTATGTTTATTAGGTAGACAAAGAAAAATATTCAATGAAATATAAAGAAAAAAAAAATTGAAAAAAAAACAAGAAAAAAAAGAATTAGTAATGCCTACATAAAAGGGGGATTTATTGCCTGTGGCAATCTCTTCCTGTTTATAGTCCCCCCAGCCAGCTTGGGACTATAAACAGGGTAGACCAGCATTGGTTTGGTTTGAGGGGGTCTTGCCCATATTATTAGCCCCTTGTAAAACAGTGGTTAAGGCTGACAGTCATTCCTCCACTTTTGGCACCCCCGTCACGAGACGCACCCACGATGAAACTTTCCACCCACGGGGTTTTTTTTATAATAACAATAAAATATCCCTTTTTTAACGCCCGAAAGGACTATTAAAGTCCCATTTCAGCATAAGCCCAAGACATATTATTTGGGTAAAAATCCCAAATGGCAGAAAAACTTGTCAGTCTCAGCTGGGTTTCGAACCCACGACTTTGGAACTTTGGATTCAAGATGCCGCCTTTACACGAGCTACCGGGATAGACATTTATACTTACTTTGAGCTTATTCCCTTTTTTCAAATGACAGCGGTGATTTGCTGGTCCTGAAGGATATGGCCCAGATGGCGGGTATACGCCAGAGCCACGGTAGGCTGGGTTCACCCAGGGGTATGATCCAGGTGCGGGAGGGGGGGTGGGCTTAAACTCACTTGGCACCTGAAAAAATATAAATAAATTGTTTCTTTGTTTATTATATCACAATTTTAGTGGGTAGCGCAGAATTATACCTTTTTTTCCATACTTTAACACTTTGACCCCAGATCTGGGATGGCGATGACCGAGGGACCAAAATTTCAGAACCCAACAAGCATAATTCTCCCAAGGACCACTAGAACCTTTTCCCCCTATGAGAAAGATAGAAACAATACCATGGGGAGTACTCAGTCTTCAAAGTAAAGGAAGGTCGTGAATATCATATAGAGTACGCATTTTTCTACAGCAAATTTTCGGGTAGGCATATTATACTCAGTTTTGTGAAATTCACTGGAGTAAATATTTAGGATTCATGGGTCAAAGTGTTAATTCCCAATATTTATTTTTGCGTATAATTCCCCCATGGTCGTGTAACATTAACCCGGATCGTAGGTTCGGTTTTGTAAAGTATCCAGAAACGTAACGAAGGGGTTGTGGAAAATCCTCAAAAACCTACGGATTGGGGGTTTTTAAGCAGTACTCATTTTTCCTCACAGGTATGATGGACCCCGAGACCCAAGTACAGAGCAAAAAAATCCTGCTCGGCGGGGACGAACCCATCCCACCGGCGTGCAAGCTATGCGCTAACCCTTTCACGGTGTACTACCACCTAATAATGCAATATTTAGAGTGATTATTTTTCCTCGAAACTAATTTTTCTTAATTTCTAAGAAATAATCTCTTTGAAAGTTATATTTTGTAGCTTTAGAATACTTTTGTCCTTATAGTAAGTGCAACAACCAACCAACCCAACCAGAGGTTGAACGATGCCGACCCCAAGTAGGTTTAAAAAAGCAAAATAATGACTTTTTTTGTAATTTATTTTCCAAATAAACAGTAATTTATTTTTCCTTTAATTTTAACTTTTCACTTCCGATGAATTTCTAATATTAGAAGTGTTTTAGGAAGTATGGGTTATAAATTCTCATTCACTTTCATTATATTTTCTCATTTTTTTTTTATATAAATATGAATTATATTTCAATCAAGTTTTTTGGACAATTTATTTTTTTTTTTTGTTATTTTATTAAA
The DNA here is from genome assembly GCA_024516035.1 of Bactericera cockerelli. Lineage (NCBI taxonomy): Eukaryota > Metazoa > Arthropoda > Insecta > Hemiptera > Triozidae > Bactericera > Bactericera cockerelli. The sequence continues at coordinate 37,615 of JAMCCL010000292.1, forward strand.
AAAACAATTTTTTATTTTTTTAGTTACATTTTTTCCATTTTTTTATTTAAAAAAAAAAAAAAAAAAAAAAAAATACATTGTTTCTTTCCTCATTCTCTTTTGGGAGGGAATTAAAGATTATTTTTAGAACATTTTTAATAAAGGAATAAAGGAGCTCACTTCTAGTTTGGTGTATTGAGCCCGCCAGTATCTAAACCGTCATGGAGGAGGTTGGCGATGATCCAGAGAAGTCCACTGATGAACTGACGAACCTGGAAAAGAGAAACTCATATTTATTTTTTAACTTTTTAGGTAAAGGAATAAATTATATATACAATACAAAATTACAAATGAAAATACAATAACGGGTTTGGTATTAATTGTAACGCACCGTACCCAAAACTGTCCATGCTAGGAAATATGATGAAATGTTTAAAAGCCAAGCTTGTGTTTGATTGAAGCTTCACATCCTGACTGTAAAGTTTGTTGAATACCCCGGCAAGACACCTTTTTTAAAATTTGCCGGAATTATGATTGATACAAACGGGGCAAGAGTGTTTTTTGAAATTTTACGTAAAAACTTGTGGTAAAATTTTTCTTTGTTAAAGACAGTGTACCAGGAGTCATTTTGAAATCAAGCTTTAAAAAGTGGTTTAAAACTTTCAAGGTGGCAGGAAATTTTGGGGACACCAACGTCCGGTCGCCCCCAAACCTCAAAAACTGACGAAAACATTGAAAAAATTGGGTTATGATTGTTTGCCGTAAATTAACTTAGGCAATGGCGATACATTAAATCAATAGATAATGGTGGACAAATTTCACGAAAATTTCAACATACAAATTTGGCAAAAATGTTGCCACGCCATCCACAGTGCCTTCTCCGTGAAGACGTTCCTATCCAAGTACAACATCCCAGGTTGAACACCCTCCTTATCACCCGACTGGCCCCCGGCGGACTTTTTACTTATTGCCCAAAAATCAAATCTACCCTAAAGGTACCAGTTTGACATGTAATGCGTTTAGAAAAACCGGCAAAAGTCTTGAAAGGGGCCCACACAAAATGACCTCCACCACTGTTTCGTGAATGAAAAAATTTGCTTAGAACGTTGTAGGGATAGGGAGGGAGACATTGAAGGGAAACAATAAATTGGGTAATTAAACACACTCGTTTATGGGAAGAAACTACAACTTAAAAGCCAAACCTCTACAAATAATAGAAAAAAAATAAATAAATTTATACAAAAATACAGGGGGGGGCAAAAGTTGGAAACCCCTGAATTACTTTCGAATGGTTCTTCGGTAAAATTAAAATTTTGTACGGAAAAACCGGGTTTTATTAAACCTCCTTTTAGAGTGCGGTCGATTTTGTTATCGGCCCCCATGTCGGGCCAGGGGGCCAACTTCATTTTTTTAAATACGAACCCCCCCTTGCGATAATTTTGGAAAAGGTCTTTAATAAAAATAATTGGTAAATTTCAGTAAATTTAAATTTGAAGGTAAATGGGGGTAATTAGACCTTTCCAAAAAGTACGCAAGGTGGGGTTTCTTTATTTAAAAAAACGAAGTTGGCCTCCCTAGCTCCGACTGGTTTATAATCGGCCCCACCTAATGTAAGGTCTAATTACCAAAGATTACCGTACACAATTTTTAAATTTACTGAGAAAGCCCTTTCGAAAGATATTAGGGTTCCAGAATTTACACGCATCACAAAGTTGGACGCCATTTGCAAAACGTTAATTTATTTAAAAAATAAAATTTGCACCCATGATTTTTATTTTAAAGCCCTTTTTTCAAATGTATCGCAAGGTGGGGGTTGGGTTTTTTAAAAAAATGAAAATTTGGGCCCCCCCCTGGCCCCGCATGGGGCCGTAATAAAAACGCCCCCCACTGTAAAAAAAAAGCCTTTTTACCCCCGATTACCATTAAAATTTTAATTTTACCGAAGAACCATTCGAAAGTTATTAAGGGGTTTCCAGACTTTTGCCCCACCCATATATGCCTAACAAAGGGCAGGTTATTTGTGGAGAACAATTCCCAGGAACTGACTAGGGCACAATGATAAGGCGGCGGACTCCTAACCGGAATCGGAGGTTCGAGTACCAAAAAAAAAAAAAAAAAAAACAAAAAAAAAAAAATCCCGACATACCATAGAGATTATTTTCGCAAAAGAAAAGAATAAAAATAAATGGAAAATGAATGAAATAATGGAACAAAATTTTATGCGATAAATTGGGGCCGGATGAAAGGGAAATGCCATTCAATGATAAGAGCGGTTGAGAGAATGCGGAAGAAGATAAGAACGGAAGTAGGAATGTTTTTAAGTGGAGAATGAGATAAAAAAAAAATTAAAAAAAAAGGTGTGAATCAAAAAATTTTCCAACAATAAAGCGCGCGATTAGCCAGGGTTAAGCACCGCTTGCCAGGGAAGGCCCCGGGGGTTTCGATCCCCCGGGCCGACAAAATTTGTTTCTTAATTTGGTTACAATTGTTTTAAGGGATCCCTTCCGGTGCGCTCGGTTGGCCCAGCCCTAATTGGGAAGTATTTGTCACTTCCGCCCATCAGATTGGGGCATACTGCGGGAGGGCAGCCTACAAACAGACCACCGCGTCTACGTGTCCTGTTTCATGGCTACGAAACAAAAAAGGTGTAAAACACTATCTTTTTTTTTTTTTTTTTTTTTTTTTAAGAAACTCAAAGATTTTGGAGAACAATTGCAGGAAAACCGATAGACAATGAATAAGGGGGCGGATCCTACCCGGGCATCGGAGGTTCGAGTAAAAAAAAAAAAAAAAACAAAAAAAAAAAAAATCTGGACAAACCATGGAGAATTTTTCGCAAAAGAAAGATTAAAAAAAAAAGACGTGAATCTAAAAAGATTTTCTCCTCAATTATTATTATTCGTTAAAGCTTTATTAGCAAGACAAAAATAATACGTAAAAGAATGAAAAAATTTTTTAAAGATTTTTTTTTTTTTTCAACAAATACCTACTTGAAATTATATTTATTTACTATAATCATCTTTTCTCTTTTAATCCAAAGTTTCAGTAGGCCTGGTGCGTTAGATGTTTGGACCCTACCGTTAAACAATAATTGAAAAAGAAACAAAAAAAAAAAGAGAATGAACCAAGTCCACCTAAAGGGCGGGGTTTTATTGCTGTGGTAATCTCTTTCCAACCAACTTTCCACCCTAATTCCTTAGAAGGAAAGAACAACGTTCTTGAAGTCCTTGGCGCACAAGAGAATAAAGGTGCCCAGAAAAGGATGACGGCCAGAGGTAACTCAGGTACAGGGGGACATTGAGCATTACTCCTGACAAAAGGGCCGTTCAGTCTCTGGGGGATAGGAATATCATTATTATTAATATTATTATTTTAAGGTATCTCCTTCGAGGGTATTACCCAGGGCGATGTAGATCAAGTCTTCGTGATGTGTGTTCACATTCTGGGGAGATATTGGTTGGTGGATCAAATTTTTAAGGTTATAAATTTAAAAGAAAGAAAAATATTAACATCAAAAGACGTTTCAAAAAATCAATAAATTATCTTTGATACGGGCATTTACGGACCAAGAAAAAAAAGCATGGAAACTTCAAAGAGATCCTGATGCATTATCTGAACCAAAGTAGAAGATTTTTTTTTTACTATAACATGCACTGATGGATGAATTTTAAAGAAAAAAGGCAATTGACTTTAGAAAAAAAAAAAAAATTATATTATTGCCAGGTATCTCCTCTGAAAGGTGTGAAGCACCCCCGAGGGGTGTTAACCAGGCCGGATCTATGAACAAGTCCGTGGTGTTGTTTTGGTCACAATGTGGGGAGGATATTGTGGGTGGACTGTTGTCCCTGTATTTGATGGAAAACATTTTGGGGTTTTCCAAGGAAGAAAAGGCCCTTTTGACATTTGATTTGTGCCCCATAAAAAATAAAATAATTTGTCTTTTTCATACTCCCCATTAGGAATTAAAGCCCCCTTTTTTACGTACCCCCGACATTTATTATGTGGAAAAATGCCACTGGGGGGGTAAAATGCACCCGGCCTTTTTGAACCCCCGACCGCGGGGAATTTTGGGGGTTCAGAGAGTACGCCTTTACCCTGTGCCACGGGGAACTTCTCTATGATTTTTTGACCTGTGAGGGCTGATTAAAAAAAAGCAAAAAAAAAAATTTGGTAACAAGAAGCAGAAAAAGTCCGACACGCCCCCCCCCGTTGTTGTCCACCTAAAACACTCCAATTCCCACAAGGTAGGGTAGGTGGCTTCCACATCCTAATTACAAAACGGAAAATTCCCCCCCCCGGGGGATTCGCCCCGGGTTATTTGAGTTCAAGTCAGCTCCTACTGCTAGGCCAACTTGATTCAATGAATACTCTTTTTTATTTAAGAAGAATAAAATGTAAATTCCAAAAAATATCAGTAATCAAAAAAAAAGAATTGTATGGAAAAATTCTTGTTCATGCATTATACACTAAATTTAAAAATTTTACATTGGATCTTGAATGGTTGTATAAAAAACTTGTTCTATGCACCCCGGGTAGCTCATGTCAAGCGCACTTGTGAATCCAATTTTACGAGGTGGGGGTTCAAAAAACCCCCGGGGAAAGAAAATTCCCCCCTTTGGGGTTTTTTTTAAAAAAAAAAAAATTTTCTTACTGCTAAATAAGGAACTTTTTCTTAATGGGGAGTAAAAAAAGCGAAATTTTATTAGTATTATCATAAAGGGAAAAAGACTTTACATTGGCAGACTTGAAGACCTAAGGAAAAATTTTGGGTCACCAAACACTCGCTTTGAGTTTTACGGTTGTTTTAACCTCTTCCTGCCGTCGCGGGCGGTATACACGAAAAACAGGGAAAAAGGTTCGGGTTCCTGCCGTATCGCGGGGAAAGCGTTTTCCCCCAAAGACAGCACGTTTTCGATAGCCTGGAAAAAAAAAAAAAAAAAAAAAAAAAATTGAAGCGTGTCCGAACCTTTTTTTCGATTGTGAAAACCTTTTGTTGAAAAAAAAGATTGAAGGAAATTTTGAAAACTACTCTTTTTTTTTTAAAAATGTTTCAAATAACGTAAATATCTAAAAAATGAAAAAAAAATTTTGTGTTCAGGGCAAACAGGTAAGAAAAAACCACCCTTTTAATAGTTATCACTACCCCCAGTCACTTACCTTTTTAAAAAAGATAAAAGGTATCATACCCCTATTTTTTTTTCTAACCAAAAGGATTCAACTGGAATAAAATGAAGACCCGGAAAAAAACCTATTTTTTTTTTTGGAAGAGGAAAAATCTTTTTTCCGCTTGGTTAACCCCAAAAGGATTTATAAAATTTCTTGCTTCCTTCCCCTTTATAGGTTAATTGTTTATTTTTTAAAATACCGAAACGCATTTTTCTTTACGAATAGTGGGGAACAAACTGGGGAAAAATTTTTGGAATAAAATAAAAAATTGGGGGAAACCCCAACCCCGGGAAAAAATTTTTTCCAAAAAAAAAAAACACTTTTTGAATGCAATTGTCCTCTGTAAAAATAGTGCAGAAATAGAGCCCTTTTCCCTTTTAAAAAGTAAAGGCTATCAAGTGGCAAAATTTCCCCCGTAATCGGGGTGTACAGACCAGACACTTACCTTGTAAAAAATAAAGGGATCAAGGGGGGAAAATTCCCTCTGTAAACCCCATGTTACAGACCAAACACTTCCTTTGTAAAGAAAAGGCTACAATGGCAAGTTTCCTTGTGAATCTGGTGATGTAGCAGACCAGAGCACTACCTTGTAGTAAAGATAAAGGCTATCAATGGGGAAAATTTCCTTGGAATTTGATGAGCAGACTAGACACTTACCTTAGAAAAGATAAAGGTATCGGGGGAAAGTTCTCCCGTAAAAACCGTGATGTAGCAGCCCCAACACTTTCCCCTTTAATAAAGATAAAGGCTATCAGGGGCAAAATTTTTCCTCTGTGAATTGGGATGTACAAAACCGAGCACTTACCCCTTTAGAAGAAACTTCAAGTGGAAAGTTCTCCTCTGTAATCTGGTGTGTACAGACAAGCATTACCTTGTAAAAAGATAAAGGTATCAGATGGCAAAGTTCCCTCGTGAATCTGGGATGTACAGCCAAGCATTACCTTTAGATAAAATAAAGGTACAGAGTGGAAAGTTCTCCCCCGTGAAAATGGTGATGTAGAGCCCAGACCTTACCTTTAATAAAGAAAAGGCTATCAGGGCAAAGTTCTCCTCGTGAAAATGGTGAGTAGCAGACTATCATTTTTCCCTTTTAGATAAAGTAAAGGATCAGGGGGCAATTCTCCCTGGAACCCCGTGATTAGCAGCCAAGCAGGCGTCTACCGCCACCAAACATGAGCACGAAGGAATCCAGAGACCTACCCCAAAAGAAACGACATGTATCCCTGAGTTCTGCCTGGGACAAAAAAAAGTAGCTGATAAAAAAAAAAAAAAATAGAAACCCTTGTTTTTTGACTTTTTTGTCCAAAATTTCGGATTTTTTTAAAATCAAGTTTTAAAAATTTTAATTAATTTAAAAAAAAATATAAATAGTTAAAGTAAAACAATATATGCATAATTGATAACAACAAAATTTTATCAAAATGGGTGTACCTTTCAGGGTTAAGATTTAGGGGAAAAAATTTTTGTGGCAGGCACATGGGCTCTTTCCCAGAAAGCTGTGCGAAGTTATGAATTTAAAATGGGACCTCAAAGAACGTTCCCATATGTACGCAATGTATCGAAACCTTCAGTTTTTCCGAGATTTTTAGTAGGGTTTTATGGAAGCAGCGCCCGTAGCGGGAAACAAACAAAAAAAAAAAATAATACAAAAATTTGGTTATTGAAAATGGAAATTTCTAAGGTACCACGAAAAATTTTGACATTTACACAAGAAAAACATAATTATTTGTAATAAAAAAAAAAAAAAAAAAAATTATTATTCATCATAGGGGGGCGCATCGGGAAAGTGGTAGCCGACAGTGGGAAAAAGACTCAGCACTTCTACCCCGTCTTTTAAAAACTGTAATTTACAAGGGGCCCCCCAACCAAATCCCTGCTGGTCTACTCCCCCCCCCCCCCTTTTTTTAGCCCCCCCCGCCGACACTGGGCTACTCCTTGTTTTTATTTTAAAAAATATCAAGAACGCACTTGCAAAATCAACACAAGGTCTCAAACAAAGCACGGGGCCCCGGGGGGCCAATATGTCAGCGGCTTCCGGAAAAAAAGCCCAGCCCATCCCACACGAAACCCGGGCACCAAGACTCCAGGCCCCCAATTTCTGGCGGGGTTTTCGGACGAGGCCGCCAAAAGTGAGATGGGGGA
>JAMCCL010000293.1:0-44711 GCA_024516035.1 Bactericera cockerelli
AAAACACCGAGAGTTTTATTTTAATTTTTTTGGGATCCAAAAAAAAAAAATTTTTTTTACATTTTGTTTTTTCAAAAAACCCGTAAAATTTGTTACAAAACGGAGTGATTTTTAATTTTCATTTTGGGGAATTGGTAGGGGCCAAAAAAAACCCAAAAAAAAAAAAAAAAAAAAAAAAAAAAAAAAAAAAAAAAAAAAAAAAAAAAAAAAAAAAAAAAAAAAAAAAAAAAAAAAAAAAAAAAAAAAAAAAAAAAAAAAAAAAAAAAAAAAAAAAAAAAAAAAAAAAAAAAAAAAAAAAAAAAAAAAAAAAAAAAAAAAAAAAAAAAAAAAAAAAAAACAAAAAAGAAAGAGAGGAAATTTATTAATTTTTGTAATCTGTAGGTCAAACAATCAACAGTACAATACATGTGCCAATACTATACAACGAGATGATTTTCAATTTCGATTCGCGGTGAAATATGGTTTTTCGGGTCTCACGGAAAAAGACAAACTGGGAAATTTTTTTCTTTTTAAAAGGGGAACTAAAAAATTTTAAAAAATTTTTAAAATTAAAAAAAAGATTTTTAATTTTTCAATTTGCGGGGAAAATTTATTTTGGGCCCGGAAAAGGGGGTGGGAAAAATTTTTTTCTTTGAAGAGGTAAAACCTAAATTAAATCTGTGAAATAAACCAAAAGGAAAAATTTTTTTTTAATTTGCGGAAAATTTTTTTTCGGGGGGAAAAAACCTGGAAAAAAAATTTTTTTAATTTTTTTAATTTTAAAGGGGCAAAAATACCCAAAATTAAAAATTTAAAAAAAACGGTGAAATTTTTTTTGTTTGGGGAAAAAAGGTTTTTTTAGGAAAAAAAAAAGACTAGGAAATTTTTTTCCCTTTTTAAAATTTTGGGAAAAAAATCCCAAAAAGAAAATTTTTAAATTTTTCATTTTCCGGGGTTTTTTTTTTCGGTTCCCGGAAAAAAAAGGGGAAGAAAATTTTTTTTAAAAAGAACTTTGGAAAATAAAAAATTAAAAATTTTGTAAAAATTTTAAAACCCGGGGTTTTTCAATTTTTAACCCGGGGGGAATTTTTTTTTGGTTCCGGAAAAAGGGTAGGAAAAATTTTTTTATTTTTTTTTTTTTAAATAAAAAAATCAAAACTTCCAAATACATAAAAAGTTTTTTAATTTTTTAACGGGTTTTGGTTTTTTTGGGGTTTCCCAAAAAAAAAAATTTTGGAAAAATTTTAAAAAAACTGGGAAAAATTTTTTAAAAAATTTTTCAAAAAAAACCAAAAAAATTTTCTAGATTTTTGGGAAAAGGGGGGTTTTTTTTTTTAAAAAACGCGGCTAGGTTTTTTCTTTTTTTTTAAACAAAACCAAAAATTTAAAATTTCCCTAAATCAAACAACAAAATTTTTTTTTTTCAATTTCCGGGGAAAAAAGGTTTTTTTTCGGGGGTTTCCCGGAAAAAAAAAGGGGGGGGAAAAAAAATTTTTTAAATTTTTTTAAAAATTTTTAAAAATTGGCAAATACTCCAAAAATTTCAAAACGGGGGTTTTTAATTTTGGTTTGGGGAAAAAAGGGTTTTTTTAAAAAAGAAATGTAGGAAAATTTTTTTAAATTTTTAAAACTGTGGCAAATACCCAAAAAAAAAAAAATTGGAAAAAAAAAAAGGAGATGATTTTTCAATTTTTCAGATTGGGAAATATGGTTTTTTTTGGGCTCACGGAAAAAAGAAATTAAAAAATTTTATTTTTACATTTTTTTAAAAACCAGGTAAATACATCCAAACTTACAAAAATGTGTTAATTTTGCAATTTGATGAATTTTTTTCGGGGGTTTCCCGGGAAAAAGGCGGGAGGAAAATTAAAATTTTGAAATTTATACATTTAATCAGTCAACTACATCCAAACATGACAAGAAGTCTAAATTTTACCAAGAATGGTTTTCTTTTCCCGAAAACGCGGTGGAAAATTTTTTTCTGGTTCTAGGAAAAAAACAATAAAAATTTATTTACATTTTTTAACTTAATTTAAACAAAAAAATGATTTTTCATTCAAATTTCTGAAAAATGGTTTTTCTTTTCAGAAATTTTGCGGTGAATATGGTTTTTTTGGGTTCCAAAAATGAAAACTAAAATTATTACTTTTTATTTATTAATCTAAATTTTCGGCTAAAATCAAGAGGAATTTATTTTAATTTGGGAATTGGTTTTCCTCACAAAAGACAAACAGGAAATTTTTAAAATTTTTTAATTTGCAAATCATAAAAGTTTCAGTCTAAAAGCAACGGAAATTTTTCCATTTTGAATTGGGTAATATTTTGGTCTCAGGAAAAAAAAGCAGGAAATTATTTTCATTTTGATTGGGTAAATAATCCCGTCCATGGAAAACAAGCAAGAATATTTTCAATTTTGGTTCGGTAATATTTTTCTCTCCAAAAACACAAGGAGAAATTTTTTTCATTTGATTAAAGGGTTCTCCAAAGAAAACATGTGCAAATTAAAAACATTTTTTAATTTGCAATCCTGAAATATGGTTTTCTTCACGGAAAAAAAAAGTAAATTATTTACATTTTAATTGGGTAATAATAACGTCTCAGGAAAACAAGCAGAAATTTTCATTTTGAATTGGGAATATTTTCGGGCTCAGGAAAAAAAAGACGGAAATTTATTTTAATTTGTAATTGGTAACTCAAAAGCAAACAGGTTAAATACTTTGAACGGAAATTTTCAATTCATTCGCTAAATTGTTTTTCTCTCCAAAAGCGGTGGGAAATTTATTTTTTTAAAAGCAACTAAAAATTACAAATTGTAATATAAGCAACAATATTTTCAATTTGCAATTCCGGGTTGTTTTCTTCCGAAAACGCGGTAAATTTTTTCTTTGAAAAGGACTAACAAAAAAAAAAAAAAAAAAAAAAAAAAAAAAAAAAAAAAAAAAAAAAAAAAAAAAAAAAAAAAAAAAAAAAAAAAAAAAAAAAAAAAAAAAAAAAAAAAAAAAAAAAAAAAAAAAAAAAAAAAAAAAAAAAAAAAAAAAAAAAAAAAAAAAAAAAAAAAAAAAATTTTTTAAAAAAAAAAAAAAAAAAAAAAAAAAAAAAAAAAAAAATTAAAATAAAAAAAAAAAAAAAAAAAAAAAAAAAAAAAAAAAAAAAAAAAAAAAAAAAAAAAAAAAAAAAAAAAAAAAAAAAATTTAAAAAAAAAAAAAAAAAAAAAAAAAAAAAAAAAAAAAAAAAAAAAGAAAAAAAAATTTTAAAAAAAAAAAAAAAAAAAAAAAAAAAAAAAAAAAAAAAAAAAAAAAAAAAAATTTAAAAAAAAAAAAAAAAAAAAAAAACCCAAAAAAAAAAAAAAAAAAAAAAAAAAACGGGTGAAAATTTTTTGGGGAAAAAACGACAAAAGCTAGGAAAATTTTTTTTACTTTTTGTAATTGTAGGTCAAAAACATCCAAACGTACAATACATGTGCCAAATACTATAGCAAGGAGAGATTTTTCAATTTGCAATTTCGGGGTGAAATATGGTTTTTTTTGGGTCTCACGGGAAAAAAGACAAAGCTAGAAAATTTTATTTCATTTTTTTTTAATCTGTGGTCAAAATACACCAACAGTACAATACATGTGCCCAAATACAAAGCAACGGAGATGATTTTTCAATTTTGCAGATTTGCGGTGAAATATGGGTTTTTTTTTTTTTTCGGGGTAGGAAAAAACATATGAAAATTTTTTTTCATTTTGTAAATAAGTCCCAAAACATAAACGAAAAATTGCCAAAAAATTTTGCAACCCGGGGGAAAATTTTTTTTTTGAAAACGCGGTGAAAAATTTTTTTGGGTCTAGGAAAAACAAAAGCAAAAATTTTTTTAATTTTTTTTTAACGAGGTAAATCTCCAAAATTTTCAATCGTGTAAAATTTTGCAAAGGAAACAATTTTTTTAAATTTTTTAAAAAATTTTATCGGGTCAAAAAAACACAAGACAAAAAAATTTTTTTTAAATTTTTTTTTAACGAGGTAAATTCCAAAATTTTCAATCGTGAAAAAAATTTGCCCGGAAAAAACAAATTTTTTTAATTTCCTTAAATTTTATCGGGGCCACAAAAACGACAAACCGGAAAAATTTTACTTTTTTGGGAAATTTATTAAATAAACCCAAAAGAAATATTTTCCCTTTTTCACGGGGGGAACAATTTTTCTAGGGGAAATTTTTTTTTTGGGTCTAGGAAAAAAACAAATAAAAAATTTTTTTACATTTTGTAATCTTAGGCAAACAAAATCCCCTTCAATCAGTGAAATTTCCGGGGTTTTTAACGAAAGCGGGAAAAAATTTTTTTTTTTTTCTAGGGAAAAAAACAAACTAAAAAATTAAATTTTTCAGTAAAATTTATTTTAAATCTAAAAGAAAAAAAGTGCCTTTTCCAAGGAGAGTTTTTTAAGGAATTTTTGGGGGGTAGGTTTTTTTGGGTTGGAAAAAGGGCGGGGGGGGTTTTTTTTTTGCCCCGAGGGCAAATTCCCTGCCAAAAAGGAAAATTTTGAAGGGGTGTTTTTCATTTTGCAATTTTGGGGGAAATATGGTTTTTGGGTCCCGGCGCGGTGGAAAAATTTTTTTTTTGTTTTGGGGGGAAAATTTTCGTACAAAAATGTAATTAAAAAAAAGGGTGTTTTTTGAGGCGGTGTTTGGGGGGGGGGGGTTTTTTGGGTTTCCCCGGGCGTGCAGGAAAAATTTTCTTTTTGTAGGGGGTTTTAGGCCAAAAAAACCCCCGGGGACAAAAAGGCCCCCACAACAAAGGAATGATTTTTAAATTTTAATTTTTGGGGGAAATTGGTTTTTCCCCTCACAAAAAACAAACTGGGAAAATTTATTTTACATTTTTTTAATTTGGCAATCTAAAAGTAAAAATGTTTTTCTAAGAAAAAGGGATGAAATTTTTTATTTTGAATTTTGGGTAAATATTTTCAGGGCTACGGAAAAAAAAAAGCAGGAAAAATTTTTTTTCATTTTGCCAGGTCCCCTTAAAATTTTCTTCCAAAATAACAAGGAGAAAATTTTTTTTAAATTTTGAATTTGGGTAAAAATTTTTCCCGGGGCTACGGAAAAACCCCAAACGGAAAATTTTTCATTTTTTTTAATTTGGGTAAAATAAAACCCCTTTCTCGGAAAACAAAGCAAAAAGGGGAAATTTTTTTTAATTTTGAATTTGGGTAAAAAAAAGGGTTTTTTGGGGCTCCAAAAAAAAAAAGCAGGAAAAATTATTTACATTTTTTTAAATTTTGGGAAAAAAAACCCCCTCTCGGAAAACAACAAGGAGGAAAATTTTTTTTAATTTTTAATTTTGGGTAAATATTTTTTTTGGGGCCCCAAAAAACAAGGAGAAAATTTTATTTTAATTTTTGGGAATTTGGGCCACCCAAAAAGACAATAATTGAAATATTACAAAAGGGGGATTTTTCAATTTTTTTTTTTTTTTTTTTTTTTTTTTTTTTTTTTTTTTTTTTTTTTTTTTTTTTTTTTTTTTTTTTTTTTTTTTTTTTTTTTTTTTTTTTTTTTTTTTTTTTTTTTTTTTTTTTTTTTTTTTTTTTTTTTTTTTTTTTTTTTTTTTTTTTTTTTTTTTTTTTTTTTTTTTTTTTTTTTTTTTTTTTTTTTTTTTTTTTTTTTTTTTTTTTTTTTTTTTTTTTTTTTTTTTTTTTTTTTTTTTTTTTTTTTTTTTTTTTTTTTTTTTTTTTTTTTTTTTTTTTTTTTTTTTTTTTTTTTTTTTTTTTTTTTTTTTTTTTTTTTTTTTTTTTTTTTTTTTTTTTTTTTTTTTTTTTTTTTTTTTTTTTTTTTTTTTTTTTTTTTTTTTTTTTTTTTTTTTTTTTTTTTTTTTTTTTTTTTTTTTTTTTTTTTTTTTTTTTTTTTTTTTTTTTTTTTTTTTTTTTTTTTTTTTTTTTTTGCAGATTCGCGGTGAAATATGGTTTTTCGGGTCTCACGAAAAACGACAAGAGTAGGAAATTTATTTTACATTTTTGTATCTGTAGGTCAAACTACATCAAACATGTACATACATGTGCCTAATACTATACAACGAGATGATTTTTCAATTTTCAGATTTCGCGGTGAAATATGTTTTCGGGTCTCACGGAAAAACGACAAGAGCTAGGAAAATTTATTTTACATTTTTGTAATCTGTAGGTCAAACTACATCCAACATGTACAATACATGTGCTAATACTATAGCAACGGAGAGATTTTTCAATTTGCAGATTCGCGGTGAAATATGGTTTTGGGTCTCACGGAAAACGACAGAGCTAGGAAAATTTATTTTACATTTTTGTAATCTGTAGGTCAAATACATCCAAACATTACAATACATGTGCCTAAATACTATGCAACGAGATGATTTCAATTTTGCAGATTTCGCGGTGAAATATGTTTTCGGGTCTCACGAAAAACGACAAGAGCTGGAAAATTTATTTTACATTTTGTAATCTGTAGGTCAAACTACATCAACATGTAAACATGTGCCTAAATACTATACAACGGAGATGATTTCATTTTGCGGTGAATGTTTTGTCCACGGAAAACAGCTAGGAATTTTACATTTTTGTATCTGTAGTCAAATACTCCAACTTACAACTTGCATACATAGCAACGGTGTTTTCATTGATCGCGTGAATATGGTTTCGGGTCCACGAAAAAAGGTAATTTATTACATTTTTGTATCGTAGCACAATCCAAACATACAAAATGTGCCTAACTAGACGGAGATATTTTCAATTTGCAGATTCGGTGAAATATGGTTTTCGTCTCCGAAACACAATAGAATTATTATTTTGTCTGGGTCACATCAAAGTCACTGTGCTAAACTAGCAACGGAGATGATTTTTCAATTTTGCAGATTTCGCGGTGAAATATGGTTTTTCGGGTCTCACGGAAAAACGACAAGAGCTAGGAAAATTTATTTTACATTTTTGTAATCTGTAGGTCAAACTACATCCAAACATGTACAATACATGTGCCTAAATACTATAGCAACGGAGATGATTTTTCAATTTTGCAGATTTCGCGGTGAAATATGGTTTTTCGGGTCTCACGGAAAAACGACAAGAGCTAGGAAAATTTATTTTACATTTTTGTAATCTGTAGGTCAAACTACATCCAAACATGTACAATACATGTGCCTAAATACTATAGCAACGGAGATGATTTTTCAATTTTGCAGATTTCGCGGTGAAATATGGTTTTTCGGGTCTCACGGAAAAACGAACAGAGCTAGGAAAATTTATTTTACATTTTTGTAATCTGTAGGTCAAACTACATCCAAACATGTACAATACATGTGCCTAAATACTATAGCAACGGAGATGATTTTTCAATTTTGCAGGTTTCGCGGTGAAATATGGTTTTTTCGGGTCTCACGGAAAAACGACAAGAGCTCGGAAAATTTATTTTACATTTTTGTAATCTGTAGGTCAAACTACATCCAAACATGTACAATACATGTGCCTAAATACTATAGCAACGGAGATGATTTTTCAATTTTGCAGATAGCGCGGTGAAATATGGTTTTTCGGGTCTCACGGAAAAACGACAAGAGCTAGGAAAATTTATTTTACATTTTTGTAATCTGTAGGTCAAACTACATCCAAACATGTACAATACATGTGCCTAAATACTATAGCAACGGAGATGATTTTTCAATTTTGCAGATTTCGCGGTGAAATATGGTTTTTCGGGTCTCACGGAAAAACGACAAGAGCTAGGAAAATTTATTTTACATTTTTGTAATCTGTAGGTCAAACTACATCCAAACATGTACAATACATGTGCCTAAATTTTTTTTTTTTTTTTTTTTTTTTTTTTTTTTTTTTGAAAGATAAGATATATTTATTTATTGACATATTATATAGTCTACTCCTGCTCCATCTTCAATAATTGCTGATTTAAACCGCTGTCTCGTTCCTCTCAACCTTAGGGACACTGCTCTTATAATTGCCAGTTGGATCTTGGCTTTCAACCAACTGAAAATTTGAGAATAACTTCTCTTTCATTTGTCTGTCAGTGCTTGGGATAATCTCTTTATAAATTGCTCAAATTCTACATGTAGTGCTCCATCACACGAGCAGACCAATGGTGTAAAAGATGCTCTCACATCTTCAGCGGCCGCATTGTATTTCTCGTGCTTTTCTTTTGCATGTTTTTTTGATACTGATGACCAAGATTGTGAGGAGTAGGAGGATGCGTCTGCATTTACTATGCGGTTATCAAAAAACGCAGTCCTTCCTGACTCCCACACACCAGTTATCTTGAAATCAGCTATTAGAGCTGGACCATTTGGGCTTGAATCTTTCATAATCGGTTCTTTTACAATACCATTCCAAGCATAACTCGCCAAATGTACGCATTCATCTCGTAAATAATCATGCCCATATTTCACCAAACCACCTTTTTTGCAATTCAAGGCATGGGTTACACTCATGATTTCACCACAACCATCACAAACTGCTGGAAGTTTTTTAAGTTGATGATTATATCGCAAGGCTAAAGCGTCACGAAATTGATCTGGTGAAAGATCAAAATTATCAATTGCTTTAGGGATAACATTTAACCAATGTGATGCCTTTGCATCAGTTGTGCGCTTCAAAATTCTTTCTTTATCAGGAGGTAACAATAAAAATATTCTTTCCTGCTTTTCCTTCATTTTTGTTTCTTTCCGAATTATTTCAACATTTATTGCTGTTTTAACACATGAATTATGTTTCTGAATATCTAAGGGAGCTTTTTGAACAATAGAATCTATTAATTCTTTACATTTCTCACTTGTGACTTGAAATCCATTTTCAGCTGATTCAACAGGATCGCTAATACCCAATCCTCCATGTTTTGTTGGTAACTGTATCAGTTCTTGTTCAATGGGTGTTATCTCATTTTGGAACAGGGTTGTTATGAAAGTGGACTGAATTATTTCTCTTAGTGGAATATACTCAGTTTCACAACCTTTTATGACTCTCTGAATAAATGCCCATTCACACTGTAGTGATTTACTCATCACAGCAAAAGCAGCTTGAGGACTTGTCTTTGCCGCTTCACTGAGGCGTTCAACGCAGGATAACCATCCGTTTACTTTTTCTTTTACAAATTTTCTTTTTTCGTTTTGATCACCAATCATTCCACCAAGAAATCTCTTTCCATCAGTTACTGTTTTCACATTTAAATGATCAAACAAAGATTTTGCTTCATTTAACATTTCTGGTTTTACAACTAAGTAGCTCTTACTTGGTTCTGGGTAGTACCCATATTTCGGCCCTTCTAGCACAAGTAAATCAATCCAATTTTTTATTTTACTCAACTTGCCGATGCATGCAGAATCATCTGCATACCAATTCTGTATATAATCATTCGATTCTAGCCTCTTGATGAGAGGCAAGATACCAATTCCATAAAACAGCATGGCAAGAGGATCTCCTTGTGATGTACCTTCCTGGCTTAACAAAGTTTCCGTGCAGTTCCGAAACATAATAAGAGAGAATCCACGATATGTGTTAAACAAGAATCTTGAACAACGAGGCCATAATATGCGCGCATTCCATAGTGCTGCTTGTCTGTTCAGAACGTTGAAAGCATTTCGGGCATCAATCAGCAAAAGTCCTTCTGTTCCATTTTCATCATCAAAGAGATTTGAGAAAGCTTGTATTGAGCCTTCTAAGCCACACTTTATTCCAGAACACAACTGTTGAGACCCACAAGATTCTTGAACATCTTCTCCAGTCACAAGAGCCATAGTTTTTGCACATATTCTTTGTATAACTTCTCCTATGCCGACTGGACGAACTCCAGGACATTTATCCAAGGCCACTCCTCTGCGAGTCAGCATAGCACGAATAGCTTTCCAGTCGACAATGCCATTTGCTATGAATCGTGTAAGTGATGCAACAGCTTCTCTTAATTCTGCACTATGATTGCCATATCTCAACAGGAAACTTGACCATGACTCCGCATTTGTGCCACTGGGACCTGCACTACCTCTAATTGATCTTGCAACCTTTTCAATATGATTAGCAGATATATCTACTTCAACTAATATTGGTAAGTTTTCGCATTCTATAAAAGCTTCTAAGTTGAGATTACTTTGAACCGGATGCTTTTCTTTCAAGATTTCATAAACAGATTTGCCATCATTCAAAACCTCATTCAAATCAAGTACTCCACTTTGATCACGGTTTGTAATCCATCTCGTTGCATCACGCAATTTTCCTTGCAACACGAGGCGAGTAAATATTCGCACTTTATGTTCTTCATCCATTTGCACATGATCATTTCCTTTCATCTGACGATCGCATCGCAATGCTTCATGCAGTAACTCATCAAACTTTTGATCCCTCCACATTTCCAAACGGTGCCTAAATACTATCGCAACGGAGATGATTTTTCAATTTTGCAGATTTCGCGGTGAAATATGGTTTTTCGGGTCTCACGGAAAAACGACAAGAGCTAGGAAAATTTATTTTACATTTTTGTAATCTGTAGGTCAAACTACATCCAAACATGTACAATACATGTGCCTAACTACTATAGCAACGGAGATGATTTTTCAATTTTGCAGATTTCGCGGTGAAATATGGTTATTCGGGTCTCACGGAAAAACGACAAGAGCTAGGAAAATTTATTTTACATTTTTGTAATCTGTAGGTCAAACTACATTCAAACATGTACAAAACATGTGCCTAACTACTATAACAACGGAGATGATTTTTCAATTTTGCAGATTTCGCGGTGAAATATGGTTTTTCGGGTCTCACGGAAAAATGACAGTAGCTAGGAAAATTTATTTTACATTTTTGTAGTCTGTAGGTCAAACTACATCCAAACATGTACAATACATGTGCCTAACTACTATAGCAACGGAGATGATTTTTCAATTTTGCAGATTTCGCGGTGAAATATGGTTTTTTCGGGTCTCACAGAAAAACGACAAGAGCTGGGAAAATTTATTTTACATTTTTGTAATCTGTAGGTCTAACTACATCCAAACATGTACAATACATGTGCCTAAATACTATAGCAACGGAGATGATTTTTCAATTTTGCAGATTTCGCGGTGAAATATGGTTTTTCAGGTCTCACGGAAAAACGACAAGAGCTAGGAAGATTTATTTTACATTTTTGTTCTCTGTAGGTCACTCTACATCCAAACATGTACAATACATGTGCCTAAATACTATAGCAACGGAGATGATTTTTCAATTTTGCAGATTTCGCGGTGAAATATGGTTTTTCGGGTCTCACGGAAAAACGACACGAGCTAGGAAAATTTATTTTACATTTTTGTAATCTGTAGGTCAAACTACATCCAAACATGTACAATACATGTGCCTAAATACTATAGCAACGGAGATGATTTTTCAATTTTGCAGATTTCGCGGTGAAATATGGTTTTTCGGGTCTCACGGAAAAATGACAAGAGCTAGGAAAATTTATTTTACATTTTTGTAATCTGTAGGTCAAACTACATCCAAACATGTACAATACATGTGCCTAAATACTATAGCAACGGAGATGATTTTTCAATTTTGCAGATTTCGCGATGAAATATGGTTTTTCGGGTCTCACGGAAAAACGACAAGAGCTAGGAAAATTTATTTTACATTTTTGTAATCTGTAGGTCAAACTACATCTAATCATGTACAATACATGTGCCTAAATACTATAGCAACGGAGTTGATTTTTCAATTTTGCAGATTTCGCGGTGAAATATGGTTTTTCGGGTCTCACGGAAAAACGACAAGAGCTAGGAAAATTTATTTTACATTTTTGTAATCTGTAGGTCAAACTACATCCAAACATGTACAATACATGTGCCTAAATACTATAGCAACGGAGATGATTTTTCAATTTTGCAGATTTCGCGGTGAAATATGGTTTTTCGGGTCTCACGGAAAAACGACAAGAGCTAGGAAAATTTTATTTGACATTTTTGTAATCTGTAGGTCAAACTACATCCAAACATGTACAATACATGTGCCTAAATACTATAGCAACGGAGATGATTTTTTCAATTTTGCAGATTTCGCGGTGAAATATGGTTTTTCGGGTCTCACGGAAAAAATACAAGAGCTAGGAAAATTTATTTTACATTTTTGTAATCTGTAGGTCAAACTACATCCAAACATGTACAATACATGTGCCTAAATACTATAGCAACGGAGATGATTTTTCAATTTTGCAGATTTCGCGGTGAAATATGGTTATTCGGGTCTCACGGAAAAACGACAAGAGCTAGGAAAATTTATTTTACATTTTTGTAATCTGTAGGTCAAACTACATCCAAACATGTACAATACATGTGCCTAAATACTATAGCAACGGAGATGATTTTTCAATTTTGCAGATAGCGCGGTGAAATATGGTTTTTCGGGTCTCACGGAAATCTGACAAGAGCTAGGAAAATTTATTTTACATTTTTGTAATCTGTAGGTCAAACTACATCCAAACAGTGTACAAGACATGTGCCTAAATACTATAGCAACGGAGATGAATTTTTCAATTTTGCAGATTTCGCGGTGAAATATGGTTTTTCGGGTCTCACGGAAAAACGACAAGAGATAGGAAAATTTATTTTACATTTTGTAATCTGTCGGTCAAACTACATCCAAACATGTACAAAACATGTGCCTAAATACTATAGCAACGGAGATGATTTTTCAATTTTGCAGATTTCGCGGTGAAATATGGTTTTTCGGGTCTCACGAAAAAACGACAAGAGCTAGGAAAATTTATTTTACATTTTTGTAATCTGTAGGTCAAACTACATCCAAACATGTACAAAACATGTGCCTAAATACTATAGCAACGGAGATGATTTTTCAATTTTGCAGATTTCGCGGTGAAATATGGTTTTTCGGGTCTCACGGAAAAACGACAAGAGATAGGAAAATTTATTTTACATTTTTGTAATCTGTCGGTCAAACTACATCCAAACATGTACAAAACATGTGCCTAAATACTATAGCAACGGAGTTGATTTTTCAATTTTGCAGATTTCGCGGTGAAATATGGTTTTTCGGGTCTCACGGAAAAACGACAAGAGATAGGAAAATTTATTTTACATTTTTGTAATCTGTCGGTCAAACTACATCCAAACATGTACAATACATGTGCCTAAATACTATAGCAACGGAGATGATTTTTCAATTTTGCAGATTTCGCGGTGAAATATGGTTTTTCGGGTCTCACGGAAAAACGACAAGAGCTAGGAAAATTTATTTTACATTTTTGTAATCTGTAGGTCAAACTACATCCAAACATGTACAAACATGTGCCTAAATACTATAGCAACGGAGATGATTTTTCAATTTTGCAGATTTCGCGGTGAAATATGGTTTTTCGGGTCTCACGGAAAAAATGACAAGAGCTAGGAAAATTTATTTTACATTTTTGTAATCTGTAGGTCAAACTACATCCAAACATGTACAATACATGTGCCTAAATACTATAGCAACGGAGATGATTTTTCAATTTTGCAGATTTCGCGGTGAAATATGGTTTTTCGGGTCTCACGGAAAAACGACAAGAGCTAGGAAAATTTATTTTACATTTTTGTAATCTGTAGGTCAAACTACATCCAAACATGTACAATACATGTGCCTAAATACTATAGCAACGGAGATGATTTTTCAATTTTGCAGATTTCGCGGTGAAATATGGTTTTTCGGGTCTCACGGAAATACGACAAGAGCTAGGAAAATTTATTTTACATTTTTGTAATCTGTAGGTCAAACTACATCCAAACATGTACAATACATGTGCCTAAATACTATAGCAACGGAGATGATTTTTCAATTTTGCAGATTTCGCGGTGAAATATGGTTTTTCGGGTCTCACGGAAAAACGACAAGAGCTAGGAAAATTTATTTTACATTTTTGTAATCTGTGGTCAAACTACATCCAAACATGTACAATACATGTGCCTAAATACTATAGCAACGGAGATGATTTTTCAATTTTGCAGATTTCGCGGTGAAATATGGTTTTTCGGGTCTCACGGAAAAAACGACAAGAGCTAGGAAAATTTATTTTACATTTTTGTAATCTGTAGGTCAAACTACATCCAAACATGTACAAACATGTGCCTAAATACTATAACAACGGAGATGATTTTTCAATTTTGCAGATTTCGCGGTGAAATATGGTTTTTCGGGTCTCACGGAAAAAACGACAAGAGCTAGGAAAATTTATTTTACATTTTTGTAATCTGTAGGTCAAACTACATCAAACATGTACAATAAAATGTGCTAAATACATAGCAACGGAGATTAGATTTAATTCAAATTTTGCAGATTTCGCGGTGAAATATGGTTTTTCGGGTCCACGAAAAGACGACATGAGCTAGGAAAATTAATTTACATTTTGTAATTGTAGGTCAAACTACATCCAAACATGTACAATACATGTGCCTAAATATATAGCAACGGAGATGATTTTTCAATTTTGCAGATTTGCGTGTGAAATATGGTTTTTCGGGTACTCACGGAAAAACGACAAGAGCTCGGAAAATTTATTTTACATTTTGTAATTTGTAGGTCAAACTACATCCAAACTGTACAATACATGTGCCTAAATACTATAGCAACGGAGATGATTTTTCAATTTTGCAGATTCGCGGTGAAATATGGTTTTTCGGGTCTCACGGAAAAAATACAAGAGCTAGGAAAATTTATTTTACATTTTTGTAATCTGTAGGTCAAACTACATCCAAACATGTACAATACATGTGCCTAAATACTATAGCAACGAGATTGATTTTGAAGTTTTGCAGATTTCGCGGTGAAATTGGTTATTCGGGTCTCACGAAAATAACGCAAGATGCTAGGAAAATTTATTTTACATTTTTGTAATCTGTAGGTCCAAACTCCATGTCAATCTTACAACGGATGCATTACAAATGTACATGTGCCTAACTACTATAGCAACGGAGATGATTTTTCAATTTTGCAGATTCGCGGTGAAATATGGTTTTTGGGTCTCACGGAAACTGACAAGAGCTAGGAAAATTTATTTTTACATTTTTGTAATTTGTAGGTCAAACTACAATCCAAACATGTACAATACATGTGCCTAAATACTAAGCAACGGAGATGATTTTTCAATTTTGCAGATTTCGCGGTGAAATATGGTTTTTCGGGCTCACGGAAAACGACAAGAGCTAGGAAAATTTTTTTACTTTTTGTAATCTGTCAGGTCAAACACTACATCCAAAACATGTACAAAACATGTGCCTAATACTATTAGCAACGGAGATGATTTTTCAATTTTGCAGGATTTCGCGGTGAAATATGGTTTTTCGGGTCTCACGAAATAAACGACAAGAGCTAGGGAAATTTATTTTACATTTTTGTAATCTGTAGGTCAACTACATCAAACATGTACATTACATGTGCCTAAATACCTATACAACGGAGATGATTTTTCAATTTTCAGATTTCGGTAGAAAAAATATAGGTTTTCACGGGTCTCACGGAAAAATAAACGACAAGAGGCTAGGAAAATTTATTTTACATTTGAGGTTAATCTGTAGGTCAACTACATCCAAAACATGTACAATACATGTGGCCCTAATACTATAGCAACGGAGATATATATTTTTCAATTTTGCAGATATTCGCGGTGATATATGTTTTTTCGGGTCTCACGGAAAAACGAACAGAGCTAGGAAAATTTATTTTACATTTTTGTAATTGTAGGTCCTAAACTACTCCAAACATGTACAATCATGTGCTAAATACTTAGCAACGTGAGATATTTTTCAATTTTGCAGGATTTTTGCGGATGAATATGGGTTTTTCGGGTCTCACGGAAAAACGATAAGAGAATCGGAAATTTTTTTTTACTTTTTTGTAATCTGTAGGTAAACTACATCCAAATTGCAATACATGTCCTAAATACTATAGCAACGGAGATGATTTTTCAATTTTGCAGATTTCGCGGTGAAATATGGTTTTTCGGGTCTCACGGAAAAACGACAAGAGCTAGGAAAATTTATTTTACATTTTTGTAATCTGTAGGTCAAACTACATCCAAACATGTACAATACATGTGCCTAAATACTATAGCAACGGAGATGATTTTTCAATTTTGCAGATTACGCGGTGAAATATGGTTTTTCGGGTCTCACGGAAAAACGACAAGAGCTAGGAAAATTTATTTTACATTTTTGTAATCTGTAGGTCAAACTACATCCAAACATGTACAAATACATGTGCCTAAATACTATAGCAACGGAGATGATTTTTCAATTTTGCAGATATGCGCGATGAAATATGGTTTTTCGGGTCTCACGGAAAAAACGACAAGAGCTAGGAAAATTTATTTTACATTTTTGTAATCTGTAGGTCAAACTACATCCAAACATGTACAATACATGTGCCTAAATACTATAGCAACGGAGATGATTTTTCAATTTTGCAGATTTCGCGGTGAAATATGGTTTTTCGGGTCTCACGGAAAAACGACAAGAGCTAGGAAATTTATTTTACATTTTTGTAATTGTAGGTCAAACTACATCCAAACATGTACAATACATGTGCCTAACTACTATAGCAACGGAGATGATTTTTCAATTTTGCAGATTTCGCGGTGAAATATGGTTTTTCGGGTCTCACGGAAAAACGACAAGAGCTAGGAAAATTTATTTTACATTTTTGTAATCTGTAGGTCAAACTACATCCAAACATGTACAAATACATGTGCCTAAATACTATAGCAACGGAGATGATTTTTCAATTTTGCAGATTTCGCGGTGAAATAGGTTTTTCGGGTCTCACGGAAAAAATACGAAGAGCTAGGAAATTATTTTACATTTTTGTAATCTGTAGGTCAAACTACATTCAAACATGTACAATACATGTGCCTAACATATATAACAACGGAGATGATTTTTCAATTTTTCAGATTTCGCGGTGAAATCTGGTTTTCGGTCTCACCGGAAAAATCGACAAGAGCTAGGAAAATTTATTTTACATTTTTGTAATCTGTAGGTCAAACTACATCCAAACATGTACAAATACATGTGCCTAACTACTATAGCAACGGAGATGATTTTTCAATTTTGCAGATTTCGCGGTGAAATATGGTTTTTCGGGTCTCACGGAAAAACGACAAGAGCTAGGAAAATTTATTTTACATTTTTTGTAATCTGTAGGTCAAACTACATCCACACATGTACAATACATGTGCCTAAATACTATTGCAACGGAGATGATTTTTTCAATTTTGCAGATTTTCGCGGTAAATATGGTTTTTTTCGGGTCTCACGGATAAATGACAAGAGCTAGGAAAATTTATTTTACATTTTTGTAATCTGTAGGTAAACTACATCCAAACAGTACAATACATGTGCCTAAATACTATAGCAACGGAGATGATTTTTCAATTTTGCAGATTTCGCGGTGAAATATGGTTTTTCGGGTCTCACGGAAAAACGACAAGAGCTAGGGAAAATTTATTTTACATTTTTTTGTAATCTGTAGGTCAAACTACATCCAAACATGTACAAAACATGTGCCTAAATACTATAGCAACGGAGATGATTTTTCAATTTTGCAGATAGCGCGGTGAAATATGGTTTTTCGGGTCTCACGGAAAAACGACAAGAGCTAGGAAAATTTATTTTACATTTTTGTAATCTGTAGGTCAAACTACATCCAAACATGTACAATACATGTGCCTAAATACTATAGCAACGGAGATGATTTTTCAATTTTGCAGATAGCGCGGTGAAATATGGTTTTTCGGGTCTCACGGAAAAACGACAAGAGCTAGGAAAATTTATTTTACATTTTTGTAATCTGTAGGTCAAACTACATCCAAACATGTACAATACATGTGCCTAAATACTATAGCAACGGAGATGATTTTTCAATTTTGCAGATTTCGCGGTGAAATATGGTTTTTCGGGTCTCACGGAAAAACGACAAGAGCTAGGAAATTTTATTTTACATTTTTGTAATCTGTAGGTCAAACTAACATCCAAAAAATGTACAATTTCATGTGCCTAAATACATAAGACAAACGGAAGAGATGATTTTTCAATTTTGCAGATTTCGCGGTGAAATATGGTTTTTCGGGTCTCACGGAAAAACGACAAGAGCTAGGAAAATTTATTTTACATTTTTGTAATCTGTAGGTCAACTACATCCAAACATGTACAAAACATGTGCCTAAATACTATAGCAACGGAATGATTTTTCAATTTTGCAGATTTCGCGGTGAAATATGGTTTTGGGTCTCACGGAAAAACGACAAGAGCTAGGAAATTTATTTTACATTTTGTAATCTGTAGGTCAAACTACATCAACATGTAAATACATGTGCCTAATACTATAGCAACGGAGATGATTTTTCAATTTTGCAGATTTCGCGGTGAAATCTGGTTTTTCGGGTCTCACGGAAAAACGACAAGAGCTAGGAAATTTTATTTTACATTTTTGTAATCTGTAGGTCAACTACATCCAAATGTACAATACATGTGCCTAATACTATAGACAACGGAGATGATTTTCAATTTTGCAGATTTCGCGGTGAAATATGGTTTTTCGGGTTCACGAAAACGACAAGAGCTAGGAAAATTTATTTTACATTTTGTAATCTGTAGGTCAAACTACATCAAACATGTACATAGATGTTGTAAAATACTTTTACAATCGGAGAATGATTTTTCAAATTTGCAAATTTCGCGAGCGTTAAATTTGGTTTTTCGGGTTCTACAGGCATAACTGACGAAACTAGGAAATATTAATGTACATTTTTGTATTTGTAGTAAAACTTTCCGAAACATGGTACGCAATAAAATGTGCAATACCATACAAAGTAGAGCATCTAAGGCATGATTGGATAATGGTGAAAATACTTATTATTTATAAAACTTATACATGAAAATGTTAGAAGATTATTTTGAATGGTTTTTTGACACATTATGAAGCTATAAATACCCGTTTTTACCTACTTGATAGTTCCTGACAGGTTAAGGCATGGCCAGAAAAACAAAATAATAATACAAACATATTACGTCAAAGTTATTCTCATTTTTTTATTGTAGAACTACAAATATCTAAAATTAAATGAGCAAATAGGTAACATTTCGTCAAAAAAATACAAATTAAGCAGTAAAACTTAACTTAGTTAGTTGGGAGAGGGGTAGAGAGGGAACTTTTTGAAGAATCAGGATAGAGTCTCCTACATTTACTCACAACTTGTGGGACAAACTGTTTCTGACATTCCTCCCTAGTTAGTAAGTCGCTGAAGTCACTCCTCAACTTAACGCCTCTCTTGGTTGTGTCGTTTACAACTTTAAGGGATTGTACAATTTTACGTCCTTTCTGATACTGAGGCTCACCATGCCAAATTTAGGGGTCTACCCTCAAAAAGTCAGTTTTTATGACAAATCGACTGAAGAAAAGAAATTTTTCGTGAGTAATGAACTCTTTAAGGCCCCCTCTCACATAAGCTGGTATGTCTTTTATTCGTACTGTAATGTTGACATTTTTTGTTCCCTCTGTATCATCAGATGAACTGAAAAGCTTTGCAGACTTTTCATCATGTGACAAAGTTGGATCGAAAAATCCCAACCCAACAATTTCGGCATTCAAGTACCACAGGTGATAGACAACTTTATTTAGTGCTTTCTCTGAACTATGTGTTTTGATACGACAGCATCTAACACAGGTGTAGAGTAAAAGGACCCTGCACATTACTAGAAAAAATGTTAGAGCGGGACTTGCTCTCCTTAGCATGTCGTCACAATATCCTAGAAGTTGTCTTGAGAAGCGTCTTTGACTGTAAAATGGGTAGTAGAACTGAACCTCATCCAGATAATTTATATGAGAGAGCGATTAGCTCAGTGGTATGCACCGCTTGCCATGCGGAATGCCCTGGGTTCGATCCTCCGTGTCGACAAAAATTTGTATTCTTAATTTGGTTACAATTGTTTGTAAGGGATACCTTCCGGTGCGCTCGTGTTGACCCAGCACCTAAATGGGAAGTATTGTGTCACTTCTCGCCCATCAGAGGGGAGTTATACTACGGGATGGGCAGGTTACAACACAGACCACAAGCGTCTACAGTAGCTCCTGGTTCTTGGCTATAACCTGTGGTACTTGAATGCCGAAACTGTTGGCTTGGGATTTTTCGATCCAACTTTGTCACAATATGATGAAAAGTCTGCAAAGCTTTTCAGTTCATCTGACGATACAGAGGGAACAAAAAATGTCAACATTACAGTACGAATAAAAGACATACCAGCTTATGTGAGAGGGGGCCTTAAAGAGTTCATTACTCACGAAAAATTTCTTTTCTTCAGTCGATTAGTCATAAAAACTGAATTTTTGAGGGTAGACCCCTAAATTTGGCATGGTGAGCCTCAGTATCAGAAAGGACGTAAAATTGTACAATCCCTTAAAGTTGTAAATGACACAGCCAAGAGAGGCGTTAAGTTGAGGAGTGACTTCAGCGACTTACTAACTAAGAGGAATGTCAGAAACAGTTTATCCCACAAGTTGTGAGTAAATGTAGGAGACTCTATCCTGATTCTTCAAAAAGTTCCCTCTCTACCTCTCTCCCAACTAACTAAGTTCAGTTTTACTGCTTAATTTGTATTTTTTTGACGAAATGTTACCTATTTGTACTTTTAATTTTAGATGTTTGTAGTTTTAAAATAAAAAAATGAGAATAACTTTAACGTAATATGTTGGTATTATTATTTTGTTTTTCTGGCCATGCCTTAACCTGTCAGAAACTATCAAGTAGGTAAAAACGGGTATTTATAGATTCATAATTTGTCAAAAAATCATTCAAAACTAATCTTCTAACATTTTCATGTATAAGTTTTATAAATCATAAGTATTTTCACCCATTATCCTATCATGCCTTAGATGCTCTACTTTGGGTACCTGGCCCGTTTTCGACTACATATTCTCAATTTAGTCAGTAACCATTAAGATTACGGGAACAAGTATTATACAACAAAGTAAAGCCAACAAAATGGTCTTTCATTTGATATATCTTTAAAGCTCGTATGATTTTTCGTTCTCGAGTTATGGCCGAAAATGTCAGCTCAACCTCGAAAATTTGGCAAATTTCCAAACTTTGAGGCCAGAGCGGGTCCTGTTAACGTACTCTGATTGCCTTGAAATTTTGTCTATCTCAATTTCTGCAAAAGCCAAACTCATTTCTGCCTGAGCGTTGTAAAAATTCTGACATTTTTTTCTTACCCCTATGAGATAAAACCAGTCTAATGTACAATACATGTGCCTAACTACTATAACAACGGAGATGATTTTTCAATTTTTCAGATTTTGCGGTGAAATATGGTTTTTCGGGTCTCACGGAAAAACGACAAGAGCTAGGAAAATTTATTTTACATTTTTGTAATCTGTAGGTCAAACTACATCCAAACATGTACAATACATGTGCCTAACTACTATAGCAACGGAGATGATTTTTCAATTTTGCAGATTTCGCGGTGAAATATGGTTTTTCGGGTCTCACGGAAAAACGACAAGAGCTAGGAAAATTTATTTTACATTTTTGTAATCTGTAGGTCAAACTACATCCAAACATGTACAATACATGTGCCTAAATACTATAGCAACGGAGATGATTTTTCAATTTTGCAGATTTCGCGGTGAAATATGGTTTTTCGGGTCTCACGGAAAGATGACAAGAGCTAGGAAAATTTATTTTACATTTTTGTAATCTGTAGGTCTAAACTACATCCAAACATGTACAATACATGTGCCTAAATACTATAGCAACGGAGATGATTTTTCAATTTTGCAGATTTCGCGGTGAAATATGGTTTTTCGGGTCTCACGAAAAAACGACAAGAGCTAGGAAGATTTATTTTACATTTTTGTAATCTGTAGGTCAAACTACATCAAACATGTACAATACATGTGCCTAACTACTATAAGCAACGGAGATGATTTTTCAATTTTGCAGATTTCGCGGTGAAATATGGTTTTTCGGGTCTCACGGAAAAATGACAAGAGCTAGGAAAATTTATTTTACATTTTTGTAATCTGTAGGTCAAACTACATCCAAACATGTACAATACATGTGCCTAAATACTATAGCAACGGAGATGATTTTTCAATTTTGCAGATTTCGCGGTGAAATATGGTTTTTCGGGTCTCACGAAAAATGACAAGAGCTAGGAAAATTTATTTTACATTTTTGTAATCTGTAGGTCAAACTACATCCAAACATGTACAATACATGTGCCAAATACTATACAACGGAGATGATTTTTCAATTTTGCAGATTTCGCGGTGAAATATGGTTTTTCGGGTCTCACGGAAAAACGACAAAGCTAGGAAAATTTATTTTACATTTTTGTAATCTGTAGGTCAAATTACATCCAAACATGTACAATACATGTGCCTAAATACATAGCAACGGAGATGATTTTTCAATTTTGCAGATTTCGCGGTGAAATATGGTTTTTTCGGGTCTCACGGAAAAATGACAAGAGCTAGGAAAATTTATTTTACATTTTTGTAATCTGTAGGTCAAACTACATCCAAACATGTACAATACATGTGCCTAAATACTATAGCAACGGAGATGATTTTTCAATTTTGCAGATTTCGCGGTGAAATATGGTTTTTCGGGTCTCACGAAAAACGACAAGAGCTAGGAAAATTTATTTTACATTTTTGTAATCTGTAGGTCAAACTACATCCAAACATGTACAAACTTGTGCCTAAATACTATAGCAACGGAGATGATTTTTCAATTTTGCAGATTTCGCGGTGAAATATGGTTTTTCGGGTCTCACGGAAAAACGACAAGAGCTAGGAAAATTTATTTTACATTTTTTAATCTGTAGGTCAAACTACATCCAAACATGTACAAATACATGTGCCTAAATACTATAGCAACGGAGATGATTTTTCAATTTTGCAGATTTCGCGGTGAAATATGGTTTTTTCGGGTCTCACGGAAAAATGACAAGAGCTAGGAAAATTTATTTTACATTTTTGTAATCTGTAGGTCAAACTACATCCAAACATGTACAATACATGTGCCTAAATACAAAGCAACGGAGATAATTTTTCAATTTTGCCGATTTCGCGGTGAAATATGGTTTTTCGGGTCTCACGGAAAAACGACAAGAGCTAGGAAAATTTATTTTACATTTTGTAATTTGTAGGTCAAACTACATCCAAACATGTACAATACATGTGCCAAATACTATAGCAACGGAGATGATTTTTCAATTTTGCAGATTTCGCGGTGAAATATAGTTTTTTCGGGTCTCACGGAAAAAACAAGAGCTAGGAAATTTATTTTACATTTTTGTAATCTGTAGATCAAACTACATCCAAACATGTACAATACATGTGCCTTAAATACTATAGCAACGGAGATGATTTTTCAATTTTGCAGATTTCGCGGTGAAATATGGTTTTTCGGGTCTCACGTAAAAACGACAAGAGCTAGGAAAATTTATTTTACATTTTTGTAATCTGTAGGTCAAACTACATCCAAACATGTACAATACATGTGCCTAAATACTATAGCAACGGAGATGATTTTTCAATTTTGCAGATTACGCGGTGAAATATGGTTTTTCGGGTCTCACGAAAAATGTAAAGAGCTAGGAAAATTTATTTTACATTTTTGTAATCTGTAGGTCAAACTACATCCAAACATGTACAATACATGTGCCAAATACTATAGCAACGGAGATGATTTTTCAATTTTGCAGATTTCGCGGTGAAATATGGTTTTTTCGGGTCTCACGGAAAAACGACAAGAGCTAGGAAAATTTATTTTACATTTTTGTAATCTGTAGGTCAAACTACATCCAAACATGTACAATACATGTGCCTAAATACTATAGCAACGGAGATGATTTTTCAATTTTGCAGATTTCGCGGTGAAATATGGTTTTTCGGGTCTCACGAAAAACGACAAGAGCTAGGAAATTTATTTTTCATTTTTGTAATCTGTAGGTCAAACTACATCAAACATGTACAATACATGTGCCTAATACTATAGCAACGGAGATGATTTTTCAATTTTTCAGATTGCGCGGTGAAATATGGTTTTTCGGGTCTCACGAAAAACGACAAGAGCTAGGAAAATTTATTTTACATTTTTGTATCTGTAGGTCAAACTACATCCAAACATGTACAATACATGTGCCTAAACTACTATAGCAACGGAGATGATTTTTCAATTTTGCAGATTTCGCGGTGAAATATGGTTTTTCGGGTCTCACGGAAAAACGACAAGAGCTAGGAAATTTTATTTTACATTTTTGTAATCTGTAGGATCAAACTACATCCAAACATGTACAATACATGTGCCTTATACTATAGCAACGGAGATGATTTTTCAATTTTGCAGATTTCGCGGTGAAATATGGTTTTTTCGGGTCTCACGGAAAATGACAAGAGCTAGGAAAATTTATTTTACATTTTTGTAATCTGTAGGTCAAACTACATCCAAACATGTACAATACATGTGCCTAAATACTATAGCAACGGAGATGATTTTTCAATTTTGCAGATTTCGCGGTGAAATATGGTTTTTTGGGTCTCACGGAAAAACGACAAGAGCTAGGAAAATTTATTTTACATTTTTGTAATCTGAGGTCAAACTACATCCAAACATGTACAATACATGTGCCTAAATACTATAGCAACGGAGATGATTTTTCAATTTTGCAGATTTCGCGGTGAAATATGGTTTTTCGGGTCTCACGGAAAAACGACAAGAGCTAGGAAATTTTATTTTACATTTTTGTAATCTGTAGGTCAAACTACATCCAAACATGTACAATACAAACATGTGCCTAAATACTATAGCAACGGAGATGATTTTTCAATTTTGCAGATTTCGCGGTGAAATATGGTTTTTCGGGTCTCACGGAAAAACGACAAGAGCTAGGAAAATTTATTTTACATTTTTGTAATCTGTCGGTCAAACTACATCCAAACATGTACAAAACATGTGCCTAAATACTATAACAACGGAGATGATTTTTCAATTTTGCAGATTTCGCGGTGAAATATGGTTTTTCGGGTCTCACGAAAAAACGACAAGAGCTAGGAAAATTTATTTTACATTTTTGTAATCTGTAGGTCAAACTACATTCAAACATGTACAATAGACTGGTTTTAAAAAATCGATATCGGAATTTTTACAACGCTCAGGCAGAAATGAGTTCGGCTTTTGCAGAAATTGAGATAGACAAAATTTCAAGGCAATCAGAGTACGTTAACAGGACCCGCTCTGGCCTCAAAGTTTAGAAATTTGCCAAATTTTCGAGGTTGAACTGACATTTTTGGCCATAACTCGAGAACGAAAAATCATACGAGCTTTAAAGATATATCAAATGATAGATCATTTTGTTGGCTTTACTTTGTTGTATAATACTTGTTCCCGAAATCTTAATGGTTACCGACTAAATTAAGAATATGTAGTCGAAAACGGGCCAGGTACCCAAAGTAGAGCATCTAAGGCATGATAGGATAATGGGTGAAAATACTTATTATTTATAAAACTTATACATGAAAATGTTAGAAGATTAGTTTTGAATGGTTTTTTGACACATTATGAAGCTATAAATACCCGTTTTTACCTACTTGATAGTTCCTGACAGGTTAAGGCATGGCCAGAAAAACAAAATAATAATACAAACATATTACGTCAAAGTTATTCTCATTTTTTTATTGTAGAACTACAAATATCTAAAATTAAATGAGCAAATAGGTAACATTTCGTCAAAAAAATACAAATTAAGCAGTAAAACTTAACTTAGTTAGTTGGAGAGGGGGTAGAGAGGGAACTTTTTGAAGAATCAGGATAGAGTCTCCTACATTTACTCACAACTTGTGGGACAAACTGTTTCTGACATTCCTCCCTAGTTAGTAAGTCGCTGAAGTCACTCCTCAACTTAACGCCTCTCTTGGTTGTGTCGTTTACAACTTTAAGGGATTGTACAATTTTACGTCCTTTCTGATACTGAGGCTCACCATGCCAAATTTAGGGGTCTACGCTCAAAAAGTCAGTTTTTATGACAAATCGACTGAAGAAAAGAAATTTTTCGTGAGTAATGAACTCTTTAAGGCCCCCTCTCACATAAGCTGGTATGTCTTTTATTCGTACTGTAATGTTGACATTTTTTGTTCCCTCTGTATCATCAGATGAACTGAAAAGCTTTGCAGACTTTTCATCATGTGACAAAGTTGGATCGAAAAATCCCAACCCAACAATTTCGGCATTCAAGTACCACAGGTGATAGACAACTTTATTTAGTGCTTTCTCTGAACTATGTGTTTTGATACGACAGCATCAAACACAGGTGTAGAGTAAAAGGACCCTGCACATTACTAGAAAAAATGTTAGAGCGGGACTTGCTCTCCTTAGCATGTCGTCACAATATTCTAGAAGTTGTCTTGAGAAGCGTCTTTGACTGTAAAATGGGTAGTAGAACTGAACCTCATCCAGATAATTTATATGAGAGAGCGATTAGCTCAGTGGTATGCACCGCTTGCCATGCGGAATGCCCTGTGTTCGATCCTCCGTGTCGACAAAAATTTGTATTCTTAATTTGGTTACAATTGTTTGTAAGGGTGACCTTCCGGTGCGCTCGTGTTGACCCAGCACCTAAATGGGAAGTATTGTGTCACTTCTCGCCCATCAGAGGGGAGTTATACTACGGGATGGGCAGGTTACAACACAGACCACAAGCGTCTACAGTAGCTCCTGGTTCTTGGCTATAAACTGTGGTACTTGAATGCCGAAACTGTTGGCTTGGGATTTTTCGATCCAACTTTGTCACAATATGATGAAAAGTCTGCAAAGCTTTTCAGTTCATCTGACGATACAGAGGGAACAAAAAATGTCAACATTACAGTACGAATAAAAGACATACCAGCTTATGTGAGAGGGGGCCTTAAAGAGTTCATTACTCACGAAAAATTTCTTTTCTTCAGTCGATTAGTCATAAAAACTGAATTTTTGAGGGTAGACCCCTAAATTTGGCATGGTGAGCCTCAGTATCAGAAAGGACGTAAAATTGTACAATCCCTTAAAGTTGTAAACGACACAGCCAAGAGAGGCGTTAAGTTGAGGAGTGACTTCAGCGACTTACTAACTAGAGAGGAATGTCAGAAACAGTTTATCCCACAAGTTGTGAGTAAATGTAGGAGACTCTATCCTGATTCTTCAAAAAGTTCCCTCTCTACCTCTCTCCCAACTAACTAAGTTCAGTTTTACTGCTTAATTTGTATTTTTTTGACGAAATGTTACCTATTTGTACTTTTAATTTTAGATGTTTGTAGTTTTAAAATAAAAAAATGAGAATAACTTTAACGTAATATGTTGGTATTATTATTTTGTTTTTCTGGCCATGCCTTAACCTGTCAGAAACTATCAAGTAGGTAAAACGGGTATTTATAGATTCATAATTTGTCAAAAAATCATTCAAAACTAATCTTCTAACATTTTCATGTATAAGTTTTATAAATCATAAGTATTTTCACCCATTATCCTATCATGCCTTAGATGCTCTACTTTGGGTACCTGGCCCGTTTTCGACTACATATTCTCAATTTAGTCAGTAACCATTAAGATTTCGGGAACAAGTATTTACAACAAAGTAAAGCCAACAAAATGGTTTTCATTTGAATATATCTTTAAAGCTCGTATGATTTTTCGTTCTCGAGTTATGGCCGAAAATGTCAGCTCAACCTCGAAAATTTGGCAAATTTCCAAACTTTGAGGCCAGAGCGGGTCCTGTTAACGTACTCTGATTGCCTTGAAATTTTGTCTATCTCAATTTCTGCAAAAAACCGAACTCATTTCTGCCTGAGCGTTGTAAAAATTCTGACATTTTTTTTTTACCCCTATGAGATAAAACCAGTCTAATGTACAATACATGTGCCTAACTACTATAACAACGGAGATGATTTTTCAATTTTTCAGATTTTGCGGTGAAATATGGTTTTTCGGGTCTCACGGAAAAACGACAAGAGCTAGGAAAATTTATTTTACATTTTTGTAATCTGTAGGTCAAACTACATCCAAACATGTACAATACATGTGCCTAACTACTATAGCAACGGAGATGATTTTTCAATTTTGCAGATTTCGCGGTGAAATATGGTTTTTCGGGTCTCACGGAAAAACGACAAGAGCTAGGAAAATTTATTTTACATTTTTGTAATCTGTAGGTCAAACTACATCCAAACATGTACAATACATGTGCCTAAATACTATAGCAACGGAGATGATTTTTCAATTTTGCAGATTTCGCGGTGAAATATGGTTTTTCGGGTCTCACGGAAAGATGACAAGAGCTAGGAAAATTTATTTTACATTTTTGTAATCTGTAGGTCTAACTACATCCAAACATGTACAATACATGTGCCTAAATACTATAGCAACGGAGATGATTTTTCAATTTTGCAGATTTCGCGGTGAAATATGGTTTTTCGGGTCTCACGGAAAAATGACAAGAGCTAAGAAAATTTATTTTACATTTTTGTAATCTGTAGGTCAAACTACATCCAAACATGTACAATACATGTGCCTAAATATATAGCAACGGAGATGATTTTTCAATTTGCAGATTTCGCGGTGAAATATGGTTTTTCGGGTCTCACGGAAAAACGACAAGAGCTAGGAAATTTATTTTACATTTTTTAATCTGTAGGTCAAACTACATCCAAACATGTACAATACATGTGCCTAAATACTATAGCAACGGAGATGATTTTTCAATTTTGCAGATTTCGCGGTGAAATATGGTTTTTCGGGTCTCACGGAAAAATGACAAGAGCTAGGAAAATTTATTTTACATTTTTGTAATCTGTAGGTCAAACTACATCCAAACATGTACAATACATGTGCCTAAATACTATAGCAACGGAGATGATTTTTCAATTTTGCAGATTTCGCGGTGAAATATGGTTTTTCGGGTCTCACGAAAAACGACAAGAGCTAGGAAAATTTATTTTACATTTTTGTAATCTGTAGGTCAACTACATCAAACATGTACAATACATGTGCCTAATACTATACAACGGAGATGATTTTTCAATTTTGCAGATTTCGCGGTGAAATATGGTTTTTCGGGTCTCACGGAAAAACGACAAGAGCTAGGAAAATTTATTTTACATTTTTGTAATCTGTAGGTCAAACTACATCCAAACATGTACAATACATGTGCCTAAATACAATAGCAACGGAGATGATTTTTCAATTTTGCAGATTTCGCGGTGAAATATGGTTTTTCGGGTCTCACGGAAAAAGACAAGAGCTAGGAAAATTTATTTTACATTTTTGTAATCTGTAGGTCAAACTACATCCAAACATGTACAATACATGTGCCTAAATACTATAGCAACGGAGATGATTTTTCAATTTTGCAGATTTCGCGGTGAAATATGGTTTTTCGGGTCTCACGGAAAAAGACAAGAGCTAGGAAATTTATTTTACATTTTTGTAATCTGTAGGTCAAACTACATCCAAACATGTACAATACATGTGCCAAATACTATAGCAACGGAGATGATTTTTCAATTTTGCAGATTTCGCGGTGAAATATGGTTTTCGGGTCTCACGGAAAAAACGACAAGAGCTAGGAAATTTATTTTACATTTTGTAATCTGTAGGTCAAACTACATCCAAACATGTACAATACATGTGCCTAAATACTATAGCAACGGAGATGATTTTTCAATTTTGCAGATTTCGCGGTGAAATATGGTTTTTCGGGTCTCACGGAAAAACGACAAGAGCTAGGAAAATTTATTTTACATTTTGTAATTGTAGGTCAAACTACATCCAAACATGTACAATACATGTGCCTAACTACTATAGCAACGGAGATGATTTTTCAATTTTGCAGATTTCGCGGTGAAATATGGTTTTTCGGGTCTCACGGAAAAACGACAAGAGCTAGGAAAATTTATTTTACATTTTTGTAATCTGTAGGTCAAACTACATCCAAACATGTACAATACATGTGCCTAAATACTATAGCAACGGAGATGATTTTTCAATTTTGCAGATTTCGCGGTGAAATATGGTTTTTCGGGTCTCACGGAAAAAGACAAGAGCTAGGAAAATTTATTTTACATTTTTGTAATCTGTAGGTCAAACTACATCCAAACATGTACAATACATGTGCCTAAATACTATAGCAACGGAGATGATTTTTCAATTTTGCAGATTTCGCGGTGAAATATGGTTTTTTCGGGTCTCACGGAAAAATGACAAGAGCTAGGAAAATTTATTTTACATTTTTGTAATCTGTAGGTCAAACTACATCCAAACATGTACAATACATGTGCCTAAATACTATAGCAACGGAGATGATTTTTCAATTTTGCAGATTTCGCGGTGAAATATGGTTTTTCGGGTCTCACGGAAAAACGACAAGAGCTAGGAAATTTATTTTACATTTTTGTAATCTGTAGGTCAAACTACATCCAAACATGTACAATACATGTGCCTAAATACTATAGCAACGGAGATGATTTTTCAATTTTGCAGATTTCGCGGTGAAATATGGTTTTTCGGGTCTCACGGAAAAACGACAAGAGCTAGGAAAATTATTTTTATTTTGTAATTGTAGGTCAAACTACATCCAAACATGTACAATACATGTGCCTAAATACTATAGCAACGGAGATATGTTTTTCAATTTTGCAGATTTCGCGGTGAAATATGGTTTTTCGGGTCTCACGAAAAACGACAAGAGCTAGGAAAATTTATTTTACATTTTTGTAATCTGTAGGTCAAACTACATCCAAACATGTACAATACATGTGCCTAAATACTATAGCAACGGAGATGATTTTTCAATTTTGCAGATTTCGCGGTGAAATATGGTTTTTCGGGTCTCACGGAAAAACGACAAGAGCTAGGAAATTTATTTTACATTTTTGTAATCTGTAGGTCAAACTACATCCAAACATGTACAATACATGTGCCTAAATACTATAGCAACGGAGATGATTTTTCAATTTTGCAGATTTCGCGGTGAAATATGGTTTTTCGGGTCTCACGGAAAAATGACAAGAGCTAGGAAAATTTATTTACATTTTTGTAATCTGTAGGTCAAACTACATCCAAACATGTACAATACATGTGCCTAAATACTATAGCAACGGAGATGATTTTTCAATTTTGCAGATTTCGCGGTGAAATATGGTTTTTCGGGTCTCACGGAAAAACGACAAGAGCTAGGAAATTTATTTTACATTTTTGTAATCTGTAGGTCAAACTACATCCAAACATGTACAATACATGTGCCTAAATACTATAGCAACGGAGATGATTTTTCAATTTTGCAGATTTCGCGGTGAAATATGGTTTTTCGGGTCTCACGGAAAAACGACAAGAGCTAGGAAAATTTATTTTACATTTTTGTAATCTGTAGGTCAAACTACATCCAAACATGTACAAAACATGTGCCTAAATACTATAGCAACGGAGATGATTTTTCAATTTTGCAGATTTCGCGGTGAAATATGGTTTTTTCGGGTCTCACGAAAAAACGACAAGAGCTAGGAAAATTTATTTTACATTTTTGTAATCTGTAGGTCAAACTACATTCAAACATGTACAATAGACTGGTTTTAAAAAATCGATATCGGAATTTTTACAACGCTCAGGCAGAAATGAGTTCGGCTTTTACAGAAATTGAGATAGACAAAATTTAAAGGCAATCAGAGTACGTTAACAGGACCCGCTCTGGCCTCAAAGTTTAGAAATTTGCCAAATTTTCGAGGTTGAACTGACATTTTTGGCCATAACTCGAGAACGAAAAATCATACGAGCTTTAAATATATATTAAATGATAGACCATTTTGTTGGCTTTACTATGTTGTATAATACTTGTTCCCGAAATCTTAATGGTTACCGACTAAATTAAGAATATGTAGTCGAAAACGGGCCAGGTACCCAAAGTAGAGCATCTAAGGCATGATAGGATAATGGGTGAAAATACTTATTATTTATAAAACTTATACATGAAAATGTTAGAAGATTAGTTTTGAATGGTTTTTTGACACATTATGAAGCTATAAATACCCGTTTTTACCTACTTGATAGTTCCTGACAGGTTA
Source organism: Bactericera cockerelli (assembly GCA_024516035.1). Taxonomy (NCBI): domain Eukaryota; kingdom Metazoa; phylum Arthropoda; class Insecta; order Hemiptera; family Triozidae; genus Bactericera; species Bactericera cockerelli. Next base: position 32,092 of record JAMCCL010000293.1, read on the forward strand.
AGGTATGGCCAGAAAAACAAAATAATAATACAAACATATTACGTCAAAGTTATTCTCATTTTTTTATTGTAGAACTACAAATATCTAAAATTAAATGAGCAAATAGGTAACATTTCGTCAAAAAAATACAAACTAAGCAGTAAAACCTTACTTAGTTAGTTGGGAGAGGGGTAGAGAGGGAACTTTTTGAAGAATCAGGATAGAGTCTCCTACATTTACTCACAACTTGTGGGACAAACTGTTTCTGACATTCCTCCCTAGTTAGTAAGTCGCTGAAGTCACTCCTCAACTTAACGCCTCTCTTGGTTGTGTCGTTTACAACTTTAAGGGATTGTACAATTTTACGTCCTTTCTGATACTGAGGCTCACCATGCCAAATTTAGGGGTCTACCCTCAAAAAGTCAGTTTTTATGACAAATCGACTGAAGAAAAGAAATTTTTCGTGAGTAATGAACTCTTTAAGGCCCCCTCTCACATAAGCTGGTATGTCTTTTATTCGTACTGTAATGTTGACATTTTTTGTTCCCTCTGTATCATCAGATGAACTGAAAAGCTTTGCAGACTTTTCATCATGTGACAAAGTTGGATCGAAAAATCCCAACCCAACAATTTCGGCATTCAAGTACCACAGGTGATAGACAACTTTATTTAGTGCTTTCTCTGAACTATGTGTTTTGATACGACAGCATCAAACACAGGTGTAGAGTAAAAGGACCCTGCACATTACTAGAAAAAATGTTAGAGCGGGACTTGCACTCCTTAGCATGTCGTCACAATATTCTAGAAGTTGTCTTGAGAAGCGTCTTTGACTGTAAAATGGGTAGTAGAACTGAACCTCATCCAGATAATTTATATGAGAGAGCGATTAGCTCAGTGGTATGCACCGCTTGCCATGCGGAATGCCCTGTGTTCGATCCTCCGTGTCGACAAAAATTTGTATTCTTAATTTGGTTACAATTGTTTGTAAGGGTGACCTTCCGGTGCGCTCGTGTTGACCCAGCACCTAAATGGGAAGTATTGTGTCACTTCTCGCCCATCAGAGGGGAGTTATACTACGGGATGGGCAGGTTACAACACAGACCACAAGCGTCTACAGTAGCTCCTGGTTCTTGGCTATAACCTGTGGTACTTGAATGCCGAAACTGTTGGCTTGGGATTTTTCGATCCAACTTTGTCACAATATGATGAAAAGTCTGCAAAGCTTTTCAGTTCATCTGACGATACAGAGGGAACAAAAAATGTCAACATTACAGTACGAATAAAAGACATACCAGCTTATGTGAGAGGGGGCCTTAAAGAGTTCATTACTCACGAAAAATTTCTTTTCTTCAGTCGATTAGTCATAAAAACTGAATTTTTGAGGTAGACCCCTAAATTTGGCATGGTGAGCCTCAGTATCAGAAAGGACGTAAAATTGTACAATCCCTTAAAGTTGTAAACGACACAGCCAAGAGAGGCGTTAAGTTGAGGAGTGACTTCAGCGACTTACTAACTAGAGAGGAATGTCAGAAACAGTTTATCCCACAAGTTGTGAGTAAATGTAGGAGACTCTATCCTGATTCTTCAAAAAGTTCCCTCTCTACCTCTCTCCCAACTAACTAAGTTCAGTTTTACTGCTTAATTTGTATTTTTTTGACGAAATGTTACCTATTTGTACTTTTAATTTTAGATGTTTGTAGTTTTAAAATAAAAAAATGAGAATAACTTTAACGTAATATGTTGGTATTATTATTTTGTTTTTCTGGCCATGCCTTAACCTGTCAGAAACTATCAAGTAGGTAAAAACGGGTATTTATAGATTCATAATTTGTCAAAAAATCATTCAAAACTAATCTTCTAACATTTTCATGTATAAGTTTTATAAATCATAAGTATTTTCACCCATTATCCTATCATGCCTTAGATGCTCTACTTTGGGTACCTGGCCCGTTTTCGACTACATATTCTCAATTTAGTCAGTAACCATTAAGATTTCGGGAACAAGTATTTACAACAAAGTAAAGCCAACAAAATGGTTTTTCATTTGATATATCTTTAAAGCTCGTATGATTTTTCGTTCTCGAGTTATGGCCGAAAATGTCAGCTCAACCTCGAAAATTTGGCAAATTTCCAAACTTTGAGGCCAGAGCGGGTCCTGTTAACGTACTCTGATTGCCTTGAAATTTTGTCTATCTCAATTTCTGCAAAAGCCGAACTCATTTCTGCCTGAGCGTTGTAAAAATTCTGACATTTTTTTCTTACCCCTATGAGATAAAACCAGTCTAATGTACAATACATGTGCCTAACTACTATAACAACGGAGATGATTTTTCAATTTTTCAGATTTTGCGGTGAAATATGGTTTTTCGGGTCTCACGGAAAAACGACAAGAGCTAGGAAAATTTATTTTACATTTTTGTAATCTGTAGGTCAAACTACATCCAAACATGTACAATACATGTGCCTAACTACTATAGCAACGGAGATGATTTTTCAATTTTGCAGATTTCGCGGTGAAATATGGTTTTTCGGGTCTCACGGAAAAACGACAAGAGCTAGGAAAATTTATTTTACATTTTTGTAATCTGTAGGTCAAACTACATCCAAACATGTACAATACATGTGCCTAAATACTATAGCAACGGAGATGATTTTTCAATTTTGCAGATTTCGCGGTGAAATATGGTTTTTCGGGTCTCACGGAAAGATGACAAGAGCTAGGAAAATTTATTTTACATTTTTGTAATCTGTAGGTCTAACTACATCCAAACATGTACAATACATGTGCCTAAATACTATAGCAACGGAGATGATTTTTCAATTTTGCAGATTTCGCGGTGAAATATGGTTTTTCGGGTCTCACGGAAAAATGACAAGAGCTAGGAAAATTTATTTTACATTTTTGTAATCTGTAGGTCAAACTACATCCAAACATGTACAATACATGTGCCTAAATACTATAGCAACGGAGATGATTTTTCAATTTTGCAGATTTCGCGGTGAAATATGGTTTTTCGGGTCTCACGGCAAAACGACAAGAGCTAGGAAAATTTATTTTACATTTTTGTAATCTGTAGGTCAAACTACATCCAAACATGTACAATACATGTGCCTAATACTATAGCAACGGAGATGATTTTTCAATTTTGCAGATTTCGCGGTGAAATATGGTTTTTCGGGTCTCACGGAAAAACGACAAGAGCTAGGAAAATTTATTTTACATTTTTGTAATCTGTAGGTCAAACTACATCCAAACATGTACAATACATGTGCCTAAATACTATAGCAACGGAGATGATTTTTCAATTTTGCAGATTTCGCGGTGAAATATGGTTTTTTCGGGTCTCACGGAAAGATGACAAGAGCTAGGAAAATTTATTTTACATTTTTGTAATCTGTAGGTCTAACTACATCCAAACATGTACAATACATGTGCCTAAATACTATAGCAACGGAGATGATTTTTCAATTTTGCAGATTTCGCGGTGAAATATGGTTTTTCGGGTCTCACGGAAAAATGACAAGAGCTAGGAAAATTATTTTACATTTTTGTAATCTGTAGGTCAAACTACATCCAAACATGTACAATACATGTGCCTAAATACTATAGCAACGGAGATGATTTTTCAATTTTGCAGATTTCGCGGTGAAATATGGTTTTTCGGGTCTCACGAAAAAACGACAAGAGCTAGGAAAATTTATTTTACATTTTTGTAATCTGTAGGTCAAACTACATTCAAACATGTACAATACATGTGCCTAACTACTATAACAACGGAGATGATTTTTCAATTTTGCAGATTTCGCGGTGAAATATGGTTTTTCGGGTCTCACGGAAAAACGACAAGAGCTAGGAAAATTTATTTTACATTTTTGTCATCTGCAGGTCAAACTACATCCAAACATGTACAATACATTTTGCCTAAATACTATAGCAACGGAGATGATTTTTCAATTTTGCAGATTTCGCGGTGAAATATGGTTTTTCGGGTCTCACGGAAAAACGACAAGAGCTAGGAAATTTTATTTTACATTTTTGTAATCTGTAGGTCAAACTACATCCAAACATGTACAATACATGTGCCTAAATACAATAGCAACGGAGATGATTTTTCAATTTTGCAGATTTCGCGGTGAAATATGGTTTTTCGGGTCTCACGGAAAAACGACAAGAGCTAGGAAAATTTATTTTACATTTTTGTAATTTGTAGTCAAACTACATCCAAACATGTACAATACATGTGCCTAAATACTAAAGCAACGGAGATGATTTTTCAATTTTGCGATTTCGCGGTGAAATATGGTTTTTTCGGGTCTCACGGAAAAACGACAAGAGCTAGGAAAATTTATTTTACATTTTTGTAATCTGTAGGTCAAACTACATCCAAACATGTACAATACATGTGCCTAAATACTATAGCAACGGAGATGATTTTTCAATTTTGCAGATTTCGCGGTGAAATATGGTTTTTCCGGGTCTCACGGAAAAATGACAAGAGCTAGGAAAATTTTATTTACATTTTTGTAATCTGTAGGTCAAACTACATCCAAACATGTACAATACATGTGCCCAAATACTATAGCAACGGAGATGATTTTTCAATTTTGCAGATTTCGCGGTGAAATATGGTTTTTCGGGTCTCACGGAAAAACGACAAGAGCTAGGAAATTTATTTTATATTTTTGTAATCTGTAGGTCAAACTACATCCAAACATGTACAATACATGTGCCTAAATTACTATAGCAACGGAGATGATTTTTCAATTTTGCAGATTTCGCGGTGAAATATGGTTTTTCGGGTCTCACGGAAAAACGACAAGAGCTAGGAAAATTTATTTTACATTTTTGTAATCTGTAGGTCAAACTACATCCAAACATGTACAATACATGTGCCTAAATACTATAGCAACGGAGATGATTTTTCAATTTTGCAGATTTGCGCGGTGAAATATGGTTTTTCGGGTCTCACAGAAAAACGACAAGAGCTAGGAAAATTTATTTTACATTTTTGTCATCTGCAGGTCAAACTACATCCAAACATGTACAATACATGTGCCTAAATACTATAGCAACGGAGATGATTTTTCAATTTGCAGATTTCGCGGTGAAATGTTTTTCGGGTCTCACGGAAACGACAAGAGCTAGAAAATTTATTTTACTTTGTAATCTGAGTCAAACACATCAAACATGTACAATACATGTGCCTAAATCTATAGCAACGGAGATGATTTTTCATTTGCGTTTCGCGGTGAAATAGTTTTCGGTCTCACGGAAAAACGACAAGAGCTAGAAAATTTATTTTACATTTGTAATCTGTAGTCAAACACATCCCCCCCCCCCCCCCCCCCCCCCCCCCCCCCCCCCCCCCCCCCCCCCCCCCCCCCCCCCCCCCCCCCCCCCCCCCCCCCCCCCCCCCCCCCCCCCCCCCCCCCCCCCCCCCCCCCCCCCCCCCCCCCCCCCCCCCCCCCCCCCCCCCCCCCCCCCCCCCCCCCCCCCCCCCCCCCCCCCCCCCCCCCCCCCCCCCCCCCCCCCCCCCCCCCCCCCCCCCCCCCCCCCCCCCCCCCCCCCCCCCCCCCCCCCCCCCCCCCCCCCCCCCCCCCCCCCCCCCCGGGGGGGGGGGGGGGGGGGGGGGGGGGGGGGGGGGGGGGGGGGGGGGGGGGGGGGGGGGGGGGGGGGGGGGGGGGGGGGGGGGGGGGGGGGGGGGGGGGGGGGGGGGGGGGGGGGGGGGGGGGGGGGGGGGGGGGGGGGGGGGGGGGGGGGGGGGGGGGGGGGGGGGGGGGGGGGGGGGGGGGGGGGGGGGGGGGGGGGGGGGGGGGGGGGGGGGGGGGGGGGGGGGGGGGGGGGGGGGGGGGGGGGGGGGGGGGGGGGGGGGGGGGGGGGGGGGGGGGGGGGGGGGGGGGGGGGGGGGGGGGGGGGGGGGGGGGGGGGGGGGAAAATTTATTTACATTTTTGTAATCTGTAGGTCAAACTACATCCAAACATGTACAATACATGTGCCTAAATACTATAGCAACGGAGATGATTTTTCAATTTTGCAGATTTCGCGGTGAAATATGGTTTTTCCGGGTCTCACGGAAAATCGACAAGAGCTAGGAAAATTTATTTTACATTTTTGTAATCTGTAGGTCAAACTACATCCAAACATGTACAATACATGTGCCCAAATACTATAGCAACGGAGATGATTTTTTCAATTTTGCAGATTTCGCGGTGAAATATGGTTTTTCGGGTCTCACGGAAAAACGACAAGAGCTAGAAAATTTATTTTACATTTTTGTAATCTGTAGGTCAAACTACATCCAAACATGTACAATACATGTGCCTAAATACTATAGCAACGGAGATGATTTTTCAATTTTGCAGATTTCGCGGTGAAATATGGTTTTTCGGGTCTCACGGAAAAACGACAAGAGCTAGGAAAATTATTTTACATTTTTGTAATCTGTAGGTCAAACTACATCAAACATGTACAAACATGTGCCTAAATACTATAGCAACGGAGATGATTTTTCAATTTTGCAGATTTCGCGGTGAAATATGGTTTTTCGGGTCTCACGGAAAAACGACAAGAGCTAGGAAAATTTATTTTACATTTTTGTAATCTGTAGGTCAAACTACATCCAAACATGTACAAAACATGTGCCTAAATACTATAGCAACGGAGATGATTTTTCAATTTTGCAGATTTCGCGGTGAAATATGGTTTTTTCGGGTCTCACGGAAAAACGACAAGAGCTAGGAAAATTTATTTTACATTTTTGTAATCTGTAGTCAAATACATCCAAACATGTACAATACATGTGCCTTAATACTATAGCAACGGAGATGATTTTTCAATTTTGCAGATTTCGCGGTGAAATATGGTTTTTCGGGTCTCACGGAAAAAACGACAAGAGCTAGGAAAATTTATTTTACATTTTTGTAATCTGTAGGTCAAACTACATCCAAACATGTACAATACATGTGCCTAAATACTATAGCAACGGAGATGATTTTTCAATTTTGCAGATTTCGCGGTGAAATATGGTTTTTCGGGTCTCACGGAAAAATCGACAAGAGCTAGGAAAATTTATTTTACATTTTTGTAATCTGTAGGTCAAACTACATCCAAACATGTACAATACATGTGCCAAATACTATAGCAACGGAGATGATTTTTCAATTTTGCAGATTTCGCGGTGAAATATGGTTTTTCGGGTCTCACGGAAAAACGACAAGAGCTAGGAAGATTTATTTTACATTTTTGTAATCTGTAGGTCAAACTACATCCAAACATGTACAATACATGTGCCTAAATACTATAGCAACGGAGATGATTTTTCAATTTTGCAGATTTCGCGGTGAAATATGGTTTTTCGGGTCTCACGGAAAAACGACAAGAGCTAGGAAAATTTATTTTACATTTTGTAATCTGTAGGTCAAACTACATCCAAACATGTACAATACATGTGCCTTAATACTATAGCAACGGAGATGATTTTTCAATTTTGCAGATTCGCGGTGAAATATGGTTTTTTTCGGGTCTCACGGAAAAACGACAAGAGCTAGAAAATTTATTTTACATTTTGTAATCTGTAGGTCAAACTACATCCAAACATGTACAATACATGTTGCCTAAATACTATAGCAACGGAGATGATTTTTCAATTTTGCAGATTTCGCGGTAAATATGGTTTTCGGGTCTCACGGAAAATGACAAGAGCTAGGAAAATTTATTTACATTTTTGTAATCTGTAGGTCAAACTACATCCAAACATGTACAATACATGTGCCTAAATACTATGCAACGGAGATGATTTTCAATTTTGCAGATTTCGCGTGAAATATGGTTTTTCGGGTCTCACGGAAAAACGACAAGAGCTAGAAAATTTATTTTACATTTTTTAATCTGTAGGTCAAACTACATCCAAACATGTACAAACATGTGCCTAACTACTATAGCAACGAGATGATTTTTCAATTTTGCAGATTTCGCGTGAAATATGGTTTTTCGGGTCTCACGGAAAAACGACAAGAGCTAGAAATTTATTTTACATTTTGTAATCTGTAGGTCAAACTACATCCAAACATGTACAATACATGTGCCTAACTACTATAGCAACGGAGATGATTTTTCAATTTTGCAGATTTCGCGGTGAAATATGGTTTTTTCGGTCTCACGAAAAACGACAAGAGCTAGGAAAATTTATTTTACATTTTGTAACTGTAGGTCAAACTACATCCAAACATGTACAATACATGTGCCTAATACAATAGCAACGAGATGATTTTCAATTTGCAGATTTCGCGGTGAAATATGGTTTTTCGGGTCTCACGGAAAATGACAAGAGCTAGGAAAATTTATTTTACATTTTTGTAATCTGTAGGTCAAACTACATCCAAACATGTACAATACATGTGCCTAATACAATACTACGAAGAGATTTTTCAATTTTGCAGATTTCGCGGTGAATATGGTTTTTCGGTCTCACGGAAAAACGACAAGAGCTAGGAAAATTTATTTTACATTTTTGTAATCTGTAGGTCAAACTACATCCAAACATGTACAATACATGTGCCTAAATACTATAGCAACGGAGATGATTTTTCAATTTTGCAGATTTCGCGGTGAAATATGGTTTTTCGGGTCTCACGGAAAAACGACAAGAGCTAGAAAATTTATTTTACATTTTTGTAATCTGTAGGTCAAACTACATCCAAACATGTACAATACATGTGCCTAACTACTATAGCAACGGAGATGATTTTTCAATTTTGCAGATTTCGCGGTGAAATATGGTTTTTCGGGTCTCACGGAAAAACGACAAGAGCTAGGAAAATTTATTTTACATTTTTGTAATCTGTAGGTCAAACTACATCCAAACATGTACAATACATGTGCCTAAATACATAGCAACGGAGATGATTTTCAATTTTGCAGATTTCGCGGTGAAATATGGTTTTTTCGGTCTCACGGAAAAATCGACAAGAGCTAGGAAAATTTATTTTACATTTTTGTAATCTGTAGGTCAAACTACATCCAAACATGTACAATAATTCAATTGCCTAACATACTAATAGCAACGGAGATGATTTTTCAATTTTGCAGATTTCGCGGTGAAATATGGTTTTTTCGGGTCTCACGAAAAACGACAAGAGCTAGGAAAATTTATTTTACATTTTTGTAATCTGTAGGTCAAACTACATCCAAACATGTACAAAACATGTGCCTAAATACTATAGCAACGGAGATGATTTTCAATTTTGCAGATTTCGCGGTGAAATATGGTTTTTTCGGGTCTCACGAAAAACGACAAGAGCTAGGAAAATTTATTTTTTTACATTTGTAATCTGTAGGTCAAACACATCCAAACATTACAATACATGTGCCTAATACTATAGCAACGGAGATGATTTTTCAATTTTGCAGATTTCGCGTGAAATAGGTTTTCGGGTCTCACGGAAAAACGACAAGAGCTAGGAAATTATTTTACATTTTGTAATCTGTAGTCAAACACACCAAACATGTACAAACATTGCTAAATATAACAACGGAGATATTTTTCAATTTTGCAGATTTCGCGTGAAATAGTTTTTCGGTCTCACGGAAAAACGACAGAGCTAAAATTATTTTACATTTTTGTAATCTGTAGGTCAAACACATCCAACATTACAAACATGTGCCAAATACTATAGCAACGGAATGATTTTCAATTTGCAGATTTCGCGGTGAAATATGGTTTTCGGGTCTCACGGAAAACACAAGACTAGAAAATTTATTACATTTTGTAATCTGTAGTCAAACTACATCCAAACATGTACAAAACATGTCCTAAAACATAGCAACGGAGATGATTTTCAATTTTGCAGATTTCGCGGTGAAATATGTTTTCGGGTCCACGGAAAACGACAAGAGCTAGAAATTATTTACATTTTGTAATCTTAGGTCAAACACATCCAACATGTACAATACATGTGCCTAATACAAGCAACGGAGATATTTTTCAATTTGCAGATTTCGCGTGAAATATGGTTTTTCGGTCTCACGAAAAACACAAGAGCTAGAAAATTTATTTACATTTTGTAATCTGTAGGTCAAACTACATCCAAACAGTACAAACATGTCCTAATACTATAGCAACGGAATGATTTCAATTTGCAGATTTCGCGGTGAAAATGGTTTTTCGGGTCCAGGAAAAACGACAAAGCTAGAAAATTTTTTACATTTTTAATTGTAGTCAAACTACATCCAAACATGTACAATACATGTGCCTAATACAAGCAACGGAATGATTTTCATTTTGCGATTTCCGGAAATATGGTTTTTCGGTCTCACGGAAAAACGACAAGAGCTAGGAAAATTTATTTTACATTTTTGTAATCTGTAGGTCAAACTACATCCAAACATGTACAATACATGTGCCTAAATACTATAGCAACGGAGATGATTTTTCAATTTTGCAGATTTCGCGGTGAAATATGGTTTTTCGGGTCTCACGGAAAAACGACAAGAGCTAGGAAATTTATTTTACATTTTTGTAATCTGTAGGTCAAACTACATCCAAACATGTACAATACATGTGCCTAAATACAAGCAACGGAGATATTTTTCAATTTTGCAGATTTCGCGGTGAATATGGTTTCGGTCTCACGGAAAACGACAAGAGCTAGGAAATTATTTTACATTTTTGTAACTGTAGTCAAACTACATCCAAACATGTACAATACATGTGCCTAATACTATAGCAACGGAGATGATTTTTCAATTTTGCAGATTTCGCGGTGAAATATGGTTTTCGGTCTCACGGAAAAAGACAAGAGCTAGGAAATTATTTTACATTTTTGTAATCTGTAGGTCAAACTACATCCAAACATGTACAATACATGTGCCTAATACATAGCAACGGAGATGATTTTTCAATTTTGCAGATTTCGCGTGAAATATGGTTTTTCGGTCTCACGGAAAAGACAGAGCAGGAAATTTATTTACATTTTGTAATCTGTAGGTCAAACTACATCCAAACAGTACAATACATGTCCTAAATACTATAGCAACGGAGATGATTTTTCAATTTTGCAGATTTCGCGGTGAAATATGGTTTTTCGGTCTCACGGAAAAACGACAAGAGCTAGGAAAATTTATTTTACATTTTGTAATCTGTAGTCAACTACATCCAAACATGTACAATACATGTGCCTAATACTATAGCAACGGAGATGATTTTTCAATTTGCAGATTTCGCGGTGAAATAGGTTTTTCGGGTCTCACGGAAAACGACAAGAGCTAGAAAATTATTTTACATTTTTGTAATCTGTAGTCAAACTACATCCAAACATGTACAATACATGTGCCTAATACTATAGCAACGGAGATGATTTTCAATTTTGCAGATTTCGCGGTGAAATATGGTTTTTCGGGTCTCACGAAAAACGACAAAGCTAGGAAAATTATTTTACATTTTTGTAATCTGTAGGTCAAACTACATCCAAACATGTACAATACATGTGCCTAATACTATAGCAACGGAGATGATTTTTCAATTTTGCAGATTTCGCGGTGAAATATGTTTTTCGGGTCTCACGAAAAAGACAAGAGCTAGGAAAATTTATTTACATTTTTGTAATCTGTAGGTCAAACTACATCCAAACATGTACAATACATGTGCCTAAATACTATAGCAACGGAGATGATTTTTCAATTTTGCAGATTTCGCGGTGAAATATGGTTTTTCGGGTCTCACGGAAAAACGACAAGAGCTAGGAAAATTTATTTTACATTTTTGTAATCTGTAGGTCAAACTACATCCAAACATGTACAATACATGTGCCTAAATACTATAGCAACGGAGATGATTTTTCAATTTTGCAGATTTCGCGGTGAAATATGGTTTTTTCGGGTCTCACGAGAAAAACGACAAGAGCTAGGAAAATTTATTTTACATTTTTGTAATCTGTAGGTCAAACTACATCCAAACATGTACAATACATGTGCCTAAATACTATAGCAACGGAGATGATTTTTCAATTTTGCAGATTTCGCGGTGAAATATGGTTTTTTTCGGGTCTCACGGAAAAACGACAAGAGCTAGGAAAATTTATTTTACATTTTTGTAATCTGTAGGTCAAACTACATCCAAACATGTACAAATACATGTGCCTAAATACTATAGCAACGGAGATGATTTTTCAATTTTGCAGATTTCGCGGTGAAATATGGTTTTTCGGGTCTCACGGAAAAACGACAAGAGCTAGAAAATTTATTTTACATTTTTGTAATCTGTAGGTCAAACTACATCCAAACATGTACAATACATGTGCCTAAATACTATAGCAACCCGGAGATGATTTTTTAATTTTGCAGATTTTCGCGGTGAAATATGGTTTTTCGGGTCTCACGGAAAAACGACAAGAGCTAGGAAAATTTATTTTACATTTTTGTAATCTGTAGGTCAAACTACATCCAAACATGTACAATACATGTGCCTAAATAATAGCAACGGAGATGATTTTTCAATTTTGCAGATTTCGCGGTGAAATATGGTTTTTTCGGGTCTCACGGAAAAACGACAAGAGCTAGGAAAATTTATTTTACATTTTTGTAATCTGTAGGTCAAACTACATCCAAACATGTACAATACATGTGCCTAAATACTATAGCAAC
>JAMCCL010000294.1:0-44652 GCA_024516035.1 Bactericera cockerelli
TACACCCCCCCAAAATTTAAATTTTTCTCTGTAAAAATTAAATTAAAAAGGGTTTTTTTTTACGATATAATCAAGACTTCATTTTTTAAAAACGTAATATTATATTGACGATGTATAAACTTATTATTTTTATTATGTGTCTGTTTGGGAAATAACCTGCGGGGGGGTAGACAAAATAAAGTAAAAACTGGAAACAACGGGAACTTGGTTTCCTCAAAACCAAACTAAAGAATGTCCCCAAACAATGTTTTCAAATGGTTGGAATGTTTCAAACTTATTCAAAAGTTTTCCTGTGCACTCAATTGTTATGGGTTCAATAATGTAATTGGATTTTAAAAAAAAAAAAAATTTTTTTTAAAAAAAAGTGACCCCCAAGATGTTATATAAAAGTAAAACGATACTGTTCCGCAATAAAATTTTTTAAACGGCAGCGACAAGTTTCCCAAAAAAAGAATTTTTGTGAGATAATAATCGAATTGAAATAAAAAATAAACTTTTTTAAAATCAAGGTTACAAAGAAAATAAAGTTGAAAAAAATAAAAAAAACTGAATTTGGGTTTTGAAATGACAAAAAGTATAAAGAAACCCAACAAACAAAAAGGGTTAAAGTACTTGGTCGAAAAAATTTAAAATGAAAATGTGTGTTGTGCTAACAAATTTCCGTAATAACGCGTTATAAAAAAACCCCAATCACAAAATTAATGATAGCATGGAAAAAAAAGGCTAACTTTTAAAACAAAATAAAACGGTCGTAAAATTACGATTGGATTTAGGTTTGGAAAAATTTATTCAACAATGAAAATAAAAAATTAATTATTATTTCAGAAAATCTGGAACTTATTAAAAAATTTTTTAATTCGTCCGACCTTGCCCACAATGTGCGAGACAATTTTAAATTTTAATAAAAATACGGGCTTTTTGCTAGGGAAATTTTTAAATTTTGAAAATTACTCATAGACCCACTTTGACAGGGTACGAATTAGCTTTTTCTTTACAAATGAGCCCCAAACCCAAAAATCCAAATTTAATTTCATAGAAAAAAATATTGAAAAAATATAGAAAGGGGGGGGGTTTGGGTTTTCCTTTTGGGAAAATATTTTAATAGTCTAAAGAAAATTTTGGGGAAGGAGGAGGAGCAAGCCCTAGAAAGAAAGGGTAAATAAAATAGAAGATTTTTTCCCAAGGAAAATTATGTTTTGCTATCCCATCCCCCCACTGGTATCAGCGGATGGGGGCAGAAAAATGAATAATACTATGCTAAGAAAAAAGCTGATCAAAACGTAATAGTAAAATAGTGAAAAGTCCCTATTTTAATCATTTAAAATTTATTTATTTAAAACCTGTTGTAGCTAAAGTTGTAATGAGGTCCCACCATAGAGTTTAGTAAATTTGGCAAAATTGGCAAAAACTGTATGGAATAAGTATTATATTAAAACTTTCAATGTATGTAATGATGATTTGTTTCTCTTATAATATTTTTAAAGAAAAAAACCCCAAAAATGACAATAAAACTTTATCAAGTTCAGGAGGTGTCGGGAAATGTTTTTTTTGTTTATTCAACAAGGATACATTAGGTTTTTCATTTTTGGCTTTTTTAAATTTTAACTTGATTAAAAAACTAAAACTAACCCCCAATTATTATAATTTTTTATTTTAAATTGTCTTTCCTATAAATTTTTATGTTGATTTTAAAAAAAAATTTTAAAAAGAAAAAAATAGAAAATATTTAAGAAAAATTTTATTGTTCCTGGCCCTCAACATGCAAGTTTTAACGTAATCGTTTTGTACATACATTTTTAAGTCTGAGGGGGAATTTACTGCCACATTTAAATCTTAATATGTACTCCCTATAATGCTATACTACCCTTACATAGGGTATTTTTTGCAAGTAGCTCTACTTAATTTTTGTTTGGGCCCGGTGTGTCAAACCGGGGGTTTCCTTTCTTAATTTTTATTCATGGCCCTTACATTTTTGTATGAACAATTAAATTTGGGTTTTTACTTAAAAAATAATACTCATGGTAAGTGGTGAGACTACATAAAAACTTTAACAAAAGATTTGTACTTTGGGGTTTCTCTTAAAACACGATAATATAAAAAGAAATTTTTATTTTGAAATATTTTTTTATTTTAGGGTGGAGATTTTCTCCCTCATGCATTTATTAGATACTTCTTCTTAGGGGGGGACCCCACGCTTTAACCAAGGGGAGTTCAAATGCAACAGTTCTAACGTTCTTGGTAGGAAAAAAAATTTTCACGATGTTTTTAAGTTTAACTTTAAAAAGTGACTAGGAAAAAAGAAAAAAAAAACAGCAATTAAAACATTTTTAAAAATTTGGGAAAACGGAGCAAAATTTTTTATTTTTTTTTTACAAAAAAGAACCCCAATACTTTCGGGTTTCTAAAATTGGAAAATTTTTCGGAAGAAAAAATTTAAAGTTGGATTTGTAGGGGGCCATTTCCCACAAAAGAAATTGAAAAATGAATGTGTCCAAAATTTTTTTTGTAGATTTTAAGAAAAAATCGCAATGTCCAAAGACGCAAATATTCAAAAGTTTGGGCAAACATGAGAATTAAAATAAAAAAAATTTATTCCGAAAAAAAACTGTTACCAAAGGGCAGTATGCCCAACCCCCTCGGCATTTGGGGTGTACAAAAAGATCTTATAAAATAATTTTTTTCATTTATTTTTTTGCCAAAAGCGCCATATCCTGATTGAAATGCAAATCTTTGCAAAGAGGTTAGAATGAACGTCCGATTTCAATCTCTCCCAGATGGAAATTTTTTTTTTGTTTAAAAATTCGTTGGGAAATGATGAATGCACATTTATGTCCACAAAACTTATTTATCGGTTTTGCGAAGCGGTTTATAAAATTTAAAGATGATGTTTAAATTGGGGTGTTTATTTTTGGGGCATTTTCTTGGGGTTTTGAGAATTTTAAAGACAGTTTTTGGAGATTTGGGGCTTCAATGAAAAACGAAATTCGAACAAAAGAATCAAATGTTTTAAAAACAAAGTCAAATATGGAATTCTATTATTTCATATAAAAACCCTTTCATTGGAAAAAATGTCCGGATTGACCCTTTTCAAGAAAGGGCAAGAATGGACGAGCTATGTGAAGAAAAAAAAGAGGGGAAATTTCGTTGTTATCGAACTTTTTTTGGGAAAAGTTGATTGATAAGTGCCCTCAGAATGTTTCTTTGGGAAAATTTTATTAGTTAAGTCCGGTCCATGTATAATATTTTGTTCCTGATTTTTGTTTTTAAAAATACAAATATTTTAAATTACAATCATGGAAACCCAAAAAAAATGTTTCTTAATTAAACCTTCCCGTTCTTTTATTTTTTGGTCTTGGTTTTAGTTTGCAATCGAATTATTCAAATTTAAAAAGAATTTAAAAAATTACTCTGTTATAATGTTGGCTTTAAAACTAACTGGTTCCTAGGCTTTTCCCAGCTTTTAATTCTTGAGACGTTTTTCCGGTTTATTGTTTTCTCCCTTTTTTCTTCACCCAAGTGCATTTTTTTTTTTGTCATTCGTCCTCTGTTTTTAATAAAAATCATTTTCAACTCAAGGAAATTTAAAGAAAAAAATCCTCAATGTACCGTTATTTAATCTTTTTTCTTTTTATTTTTTGTTGTTTTTTTATTTTTATGGGCTTGTTAAAAAATTTAGTTTATTAGGTATTTTTAGGAAAATCAAAAGATTTTAAAATAAAGATTTAACTGAGTATTTTTTTTAAACTTTTTTTTCCCTTTTTAACGGCCATCGATGCAATTTTGCAATTTTTTTAAAGGGAAATTTAAAACCGTAAAACCTGTTTAACGCCCCCAAAAGTTTTCAAACAAAATTTATCTGGATCAAATTTTTTTTTAATAAAAAAATGATGTACCTACATTTTTTTTTGGTAAATTTATTTTAAGGGTTTTTTAGGGGATTTAAATGTGTATAAGTGTATTTTAAACCTAAAAATCTTGAAGTAATGTCTGCCCTTTTACACGTTCTATTTTCCCAACTTGAAGGGCCGCCACAAATTTTTATGGAATTTATGTCTACAGAATCCCAGTGGACTCAAACTGTTTAAACATTCTAAAAAGACTTTTTTTTTTTTTTCATATCATGAGTTTGGTATCATATTTTTTACTAATGCCCTTTGGCCTTCCCCAAAACATGATATTTCGGGAAAGTTTTTGTTTTTTATGGGCAAAATCAGTTTTCCTGAGGTAAAAATTCGATAATTGGAGATCTTTTGGTAGGGGGACCTAACTTTTGGTAAATTAAAGGGGGTTTCGTAGAATGTAAGTAGACTTAGTTTTATATTGGGGGAAATTTGTGCTTCCCCCTCTTAAAAATACTTTTAAATAACAAGGCTTAGTTTTTAAAAAGTAAGGAAATTTTTGGTTTTCCCCTAAAATGTGGAACAAACTATTAGAAATAATCAAAAAAATTTTAAACGTATAATATGTATTAAAGGTCTCAGTATAGTATTCAACATTACTTTTGTGATTTTTGCAAAAATTTAACGGGAAAAATTTTCCCAAATTATTTCAGCGGATTTCTGGGCAGTTAAAAAAGGGGCAATGTGAGTGCACCCTTGGCGCTTTTTCAGCAGTTTTTCCCCTTTGCGATTGGATTGTTTTCCCCAAGAATGAAATTTACAATCACTTTACCTATAGTTGGGGGGATTTTTTAGGTTTATCATGATATTATCTGTCGGGGGAAGGTGATGTCACAAAATGGATTTTTTTTTTTTAATCTTTAATGTTGGGTATTCATTGATTTGTAACAAAGATCCTTATTCTAGTTTCAACTATGATATAATCTACCATGAAATGTTCCTTTATTGGGCTTTTTTATCTTCTTTTTAATATAGATGATTATGTAAACGTCGGTTGTTTCATAAATATGTGTCACAGGTATTTATGACAATTTTATTAGCTGGATTTGTTTTTTGTTGGTTGGCGTTGGGTGCGTTTTTATTCCTTACAATAATTATTCTTGTTTTTATCTTGGATCTATGGATTACATATGGCACAGCCAGGACATTAGTGTATCTTGTGTTTTGTGTTTCGTTAAAAGAAATAGTTCTTTATCTACTTTTGAAGTTTTCCTCTAGTTATATAGCTGAATTTTTTTTTGTACTATTAAATCTTTCTAATGGAAATCATGCGTAAATTTTTTGGAGGAGAAATAAATTGCGACCCAAAAAATGGGAGACGAATAGCCTCCTTCAGAGGTCTATTGGATCTGACAGACTATGGTTTCACACGGGTTCTTAAAACTTGGGTTGATTGAGATTATTTGTCAATGCATGTTTCGGAGTGTATTATGGTAAAGGACATGGTGAACCATAGCTGTTCATCAATTCTAAATTAACTAAGATACTTTACCTTCTAATTTCAAGATAATGAAATTTAAATGGTTAACTTTGCATCATTTCTGAACAATCATTTATGAGATTTAACTTTTGTTCGGACCGTATGACCAACAGTTATCCTGTTAGCTCACTTTCTCATTTCCATTTATACCGTTTAATTCATCGTATTGTATTTTTGCCGTTATTAGGCAAATAAAGTTACTGAATTTGCTGTTTGTAATGAAAAATAAAAAGTTGATATATATATTATTGATCACGGTCGGGAGGCAGTTCCTAATTACACGGGTTTTTAGTTGGAAGTGCATTTAGGTGAATACCGATCTAAAATTACAAAATCAGCGCAGTTGGTATGAAAAAAGGAGAGGTGTTGGAGTCCCGCCCGCTAGTAATTTTAACTCTAACGAAATTGTTTTCAAATCAATTTTGCACTTGCCAATTGCTTATGTATATGGGCATTGTTTTAGCTAACCGTTACCAATTTTTTTATTATCAAAGGACGCATCGAGTGTTAAGACAATGCCTACATGCGTTGTTAGCTAATGTGATGGGTACCGAGGTTTAATTTTCCATTTTGTTGTCTGGCCTTTGAGTGTTGGTGCAGTGACCACTATCACATCTTGTGTCCTTATTAATTCCGTGTCCATTTGACAATCAGTTATGGACGTCATCAACTTTATACTCTAAATTTTTCCTATGGAATGTGGGCGAGATGGGATATGTAGTGATGCACATCTTTTTTAAAACGACTAAAATGATATCGACGGACCATTCCTAAGTTAAGATCTCTGTTGCAATGTATTCAGAAGTTTTTTTTCCTTATTTTCTTTGATGTAGGAATTTTTTTAAGTATTAAAACTCAAATGTGTTGAGTTCAGTTTTATTTTTTTCAAGTCCTGTAATATGCTCCAATTTTTAAATAAAATATACAACAACTCCATATCTTTTTATAACAAAGGAAAAAATTCTAATAATTGAGCCTCATGTTTGTCCAGTTACTTAATCGGTTCATTTGGGGAACGCTTTTTCTGTTTTAAATGGCTACATCAATAATTCATAATTGAATCTAAATATTTCAAAACCGCATTTTCCATAGACAAATATTGAAAAATTAAGAGATTTATTGACCAATCTGGTTTGAAAAATCATTTTTCTTGGTTCTGAGGTAATCAACATAACTAGTTTGTATGATTATTCATTTTTATGAACATCACATTCACAATTAAAGGAATATGGAATTTCAAGTTCATTGTGAAATCATTCTTGTATTATTCCAGACTTTTTGATTTGGCGTGATGTGTGATATAGAGTTGCTCTTTATTTGTTTACTGGGCATCCATAAAAGTCTCACCCCTCCCTTAATTTTTGGGGGGATTAATTTTCAAACAAAATAATATTTGCTTCCACGGCTCCAGTCAGGCTGGGATGGACCAATCTTTAAAATCTTAAATGGAATGATCATGTGCGTATAGAGACCTTAAAACATATATGCTACCACGATATACCATTCTATTTGAGATTATAACTAGTTCGGTCCATGCACAGGTGCCAAGCCTGGACTGGGGCCCAGTGAAAGCAATTTTTTTGCTGAATACTTAATTCCCCTAAAATTTATGAATACGGGTTTTGTGTTTTTTGATATTTTGTGTGTTTTTGAAGTTTCCCAGGCGATGGGTGAGACTTTATGGAAGACCTGTTTAGGTAATCCTTCAATGTGAATCCTTAATTTTACTTTTGATTGTTTATAGTTAAGTAGAATCGGCTCTTACAAAAAGCTTACAACATCCAGTGTTGCATTCCAACCTACTCACATGTCTATTTACAATAAAAAATATGTATTGGTTCTAAAGCTGTACGTTTAATTTATTACAATTTATCTTAATCTATGACCATCCTCTAAATTGTATAAAGTATAGTTTCCATGATGTTTCCATTCATGAGGCATCTCCCGTTATCTGTCGATAGGGTATGGAAAAAATTGCATTACGGTTTTGTTTGTTGTTTGATCAACAAGGTGAATATATGTAAGAAGTCATATTAAGTTATTTCCTTTTGTAATTTGTTTTGACAAAAACGAAGGTAATCCAAAAGAGTAGTTTTTTGTTAGGGGGGTTAGGTGGTAGCAAGTTTAAAAATTCAAATTAAGGGGGGACTATCATAAAAAAAAAAAAAAAAAAAACCAATGTCCAAGGTAGGTTCATTAGCATAGTAGTTTGGAGGGGGGGGGGTGGGTGGTGTATAAAACTTTATATTTCAGTATATTATGGTACAAAAAAATAGAGCAAATTAAAGTCCAGATATGTTAGAACCAACAAATATAAATTGGATACAATCTATGAGAGAATATTTGAGAACTTCTTATTCACACAAAAATTCCAATAGATTTATTTAGTGGACATATCCCGGAATACCTATCAAGTAAAAATTTAACCAAGGCCTAAAAGAAATCCCAAACCACTGGGTAGAGGAGTGTCGGTAATTTAAATCTCACTTAGTCCTATCATTTCCACCACTACGCATTGGGGGTCCTCTTGATATTAGGAGTTCATGTCTAGATTAGTAATCTAGAATAAGAAGGTCTCAATAGCAAGATTACTAAAACTGAAGGGAAAAGTGGGACTTATTATAAAGAATTATCATGTGGTAGATGAAGAAGAACTATACTGATACAACACATGGATGATCATCTCAGCTATCTATGTTTTTGAGGGATTTATTTTAAGTTATCAATAGTTACTAAGTCTTTCTGAGTCTCTTTTTATTTCACGGTCTTTCTATCTCTTTCATAGTCCTTTAGACATCTCAAGACACACACTGTTAGTTTTCTTGTTTGTCTTAGCTCATTTCATTAATCACTTTTCTTTGCTATCTCTTTCTTTCTCAATTCTTTATGCCTTTAATGTTTTCGTAACATCAAGAAATTAGATTGTAAAGAGGGTATTCCGAATCTTGAGTCTTCTCCAGAAGTAATGGTTTGAAGTGAGCTCATTATCTTTCCAGGGTTTATGTTATTTTGTATTTTAGGATCCTATGACAGAGAGAAAGTAATCTGGTTTTTATATCATGCATTCTTAAGTTTTGAAAGAGAAACTTGTGTAGGATTTCATTGCATCAAGGTCTTGGGATCCTATTATCATTTTATTCTAGTCGGGTTTCTTGCCTCTTTGTCAGTATGTATGGGTTCTGTTCATTGTTACGAAATGTTTGTTTACTTTATTATGTTCATGAAAACCTTTAATACTATTATATTTCTTAAAGCAATTTTAAGTGCCATTCCTTAATGGTTTTTTTACTGTCTTTTTAAACCTAAATTGTTTTACTTTTGGAATATTTGAGGGTTTGGTTTCCAAAATTCTTTTAAAAGGGAATAGGGGAGAGTAGGTTTAAATAGCAATCAGAGAATTTTTTATTTATTAAAGGTAAAGCTTTAAAAAAAAAGTCCTGTAGCCAAGTGCAGGGAATTAAAGGAATCCAGATTTCAGGGGATTGGACTCGAGTATAACTGTATGTCTACAAAGAAGTTGCATGCTTTTTCAATATAAAATTAAAAAATAACATTTTATTTTTTCAGGTTTAATTTCAATTTGGATAGCTTTGATGTTCAAAAACAAAAACAAAAATTTTTTTTTTGTTGTACAAGGTCTTTTTTTTGGGTTTGGGGATTCAGAAAATCTTTTACGAATCGTATTTTTTCGTATTCCATCAAAATTAAATTCCTCGTTGGGTTGTCTTCTCGCAACGCTTTGTTTGGGGGCCCTTTGCACCGCGCCCAAAGACTTTGGGCATGGACAATGGATAACATAAGCGCAAAAACTCACTTGTGATATCATAATTCATGTTCGGGCACTGCGATAATTACGACATAGAAGAGGGAGGAGGGGGACCAGGGGGAGTTTAACGTGTTAATGTATCGCATAAATCAAAACGCTGGGGATTTTTCCATACGATTTACTTTGGTTTCTTGGGTTTTGGGGGCGGTAGTGGCTGTGTTGCTTGCTCGGGGCTGAAGCAGTTTGGCTTTCTATGATTTGGAAAATCTCCTGGGACATAAAATGATAAAATCCTTGCCCTTGGGTGCCCATATAGTTTTTCGGGGCTCCATTTTGTCTATGATAGGGTCCATTTCCTTTATGTTTGTTAGTTTCAGAACTTCAACCCTGGCTTTACTTCGGGAAAACCCAAAAACTATTCCATATTTTTCACCGTGCTTGTTTTTTGTTATGTCCATATTATGAAACTTTAAAAAAGACTACTTTTGTCCTTTTTGTACTTGGGGTGTTGTCGCGTCGTAGGTAAAGCAGAGGTGAGGGTGTACCGCCGGCTTCACGACAGTAACATAACATCTCAGCCGACACCCAACCAATGATGATGGATTACTATTGAGCACCTCTTCATAGTTATTATGAAACAATCTGTCAATTTTGCTGATATACTCTTATGAAGATCTGAACAGAACTTTTTTTTATTTTTAAAATGAGTGTTTCACAGCCTTTTTTATTTCGTAAGACATGAAAACAGGAGCTACTGTAGGGACGCATGTGGTCTGTGTTGTAGTCCCGTGGGTGAGAAGTGACACAATATTCGTACTTCCCATTTAGGTGCTGGGTCAACACAAGCGCACGGGAAGGTATCCTTACAAACAATTGTAACCAAATTAATAATACAAATTTTTGACTTCCGCATCGCGCGGCTCCAACCTGAGAGTTCATAACAGAATTCTGACAAATGAGATTTTTTGATGCTCTTACTTGATTGTGAAGTTGAAAAATCAACTATTTTCTGAAGTCATAGAAAGGAGAGAAATTTTAATGTGACAAATAAGTCCTTAACTCGAGATAAAAATATCAATAAATAAAAACTAATTAATTAAACAATCACATCCGTAGGAATCTATAGGTAAAAGAAATATAATTAAAATTATAATCAAAATAGTCTTATCATCAGTTTTCTATCACTAGGCTATATTTCCTGTCAATAGATAATAGGTATGCCAACTCATAAAAAACTTATAATCACGAGTTATCTTTGAATTGGCATCTTCATTTTATTGAAATCAAATAGCAAAGCAGGTAGGTACTTACCTTGTAAAGCACATTTGTTACCTACATTATCGAGATGTTAACTAATAGTGCAAAGA
The DNA here is from genome assembly GCA_024516035.1 of Bactericera cockerelli. NCBI lineage: Eukaryota > Metazoa > Arthropoda > Insecta > Hemiptera > Triozidae > Bactericera > Bactericera cockerelli. The sequence goes on from JAMCCL010000294.1 coordinate 10,513, forward strand.
TGGGCAAATTGAACACGTTAAGAAAACTGAATTTTATGTTTTTACTAAGTATTATATTTGAACGTGGTTTCATAATGAGATTTTTTATTGTGAGTATCCACCATTGTGATATTCCTGTTGAACAAGAAGACGACAACTTTAGATTCAAATAGCTATGGACATATTTTTCTTACATTTAGTAATTTTAGCACAGCCTTCATGTGCCTATGGCAAATTGAACAACCGATCATTTAATATACCGGCTACGCAGCATGGTAATTTCTTTATGAAGAAGCAAATGAATAAGAAGAGCAATACACTAAATATAATTTTTATTTAAGTTAAAAAAAAACTAACCAGAAAAAAAACACAAAATTAGTAAAAAACACATATTGTTTAAAAAATAATTTGTTTAAATCAAAATCAATAGAAAAAAAAAATCAAAACAAAAGTCACATGGTAGCCGAGTATTGCCAATTTGCCACACATTGACGCGAGTCTGTAGGTAGCTTTTAAAAAGGAGTTATTTTCATGGTTCCATTTACCCTCCCTGTTGAATTTGCCCAGGCTTCCCCTACTCATTTTTTAACAGCTAAACAATAGGTATAACTTGACCATTTATACCCTATGTTTTAACGTTTAAGAAAAGAGCAGCTCCGTAGAACGAGCTAAGTTGTTTGGTATCTAGTTTGAAGCAATTGATATAAACAAAGGTAAACATAAAGTTTTTATCTCTTTGAGATGTTGTCTTTCCACCTTATCGGAATCATTTGCCAATTTTAACTACTCTATGATGATTGTATTTCACTACATCTTTGTAGTGCGGGTCTCTTTTCCATTTCATGCATGGCTATCACACTAGAATGAGTTTTTAAATAGGCTAACAATGATATATTAAAAGTTCAATTTCTTCAATTCTGTCATGCAGAAGGTTCGTACCATCCATCGTCACTGGTTTAACTGCTCAGTGAAAATAATATTGCCTAAAAAACTCAACTCTGAGAGTACCGAACGCGGACAACATCAGCGTATTTAGCAGATCGGGATGTTCCGTAGAGATTTGAAAAGTTCCCTTATAATGGTTGAGCTCTCTTTTATGTGTTACACAGCTCATAGCATTCCATTGATCTTATTAATTTGTGAGAAGAAACAAAAATCTTATTCATATCCTCGGCAACCAACACTTTAAGGGTATGTGGTATGTATAATTGAATACATTCAGGCGAAGTGAACATGATAAGAAAGGTAGCCCCTACTCGCTGGCTCAATGCTACTGTTACTACTTAAGTAGCTAAAATATTGGAGGGACATGATTTTTTTATGCTTGATATTGCTGCCTTTGACTTCTAAAGGAACTGTTTTGTACATTGCTGTTACGTTGACAACCTCCTTAGTCCTGAATGCTACTGAAGAGGCCATAACTTCACGATAACATGAAGCTGTCACAGATTGAGTCACATTTGTCTTGTCCCCCACTTAACGCCGCATAGACGCAAAAAAAAACAAAACCGCGCTAAAATTCTTTCCGCATAATTCATTAGCCTGCAACATTTTCTCCGTGAAAAAAAATTATATCAGTAATGGCAGAAAAACAATTTTTATTAATTTATGGCTCTGCCCAATATCCACTCTGAGTGGAGAATCGTGTTTCATTTATGATTTCGCTAATTTATGAGTTCTTGTTTAGAGGAAATGAAAATTAAGTTTCGGTAGCTCAGTGGTAAAGCGCGGCGGTCTGATATATACCAGAGGTCACGGGTTCGAAAACCCGTCAGGGACATGACATGTTATACTCCCATTTGGGAATTTTTACCACATTAATATTAGGTCTTGGGCTTACTGCTGAAATAATGGGACTTAATAGTCTATTATTTTCTTTAAAATTTATTAAAAAAAAAAAAAAATAGAAATTTTAACACACACAGAGTCTATAAAAAGGTCACTGAATGCCAAATTTTAAAAGAGAATCGCCCTGTTAGGTTAGTGAGGATTAGCAACGTCTTTCATAATTTCGAAAAGAACAATGTTTATTGCTTTTTCATCAGAAGTTTAAAAAAAATGAAAGCTAGACCTTTTAAAGGCATCAATTTCAAAAAGTATTACATAAATATTAGCACCTTATATTATTTTTTGCCTTTTCGGAAAAGTTAGGCATTGTAACATACCTATATAATCGTTTATTTATTCTTTGATCGCCTCTGACATGGAAATAGACTTGAAATGTCGAACTATGCATTAAGAAATAATAAAATCAGTTTTAGTTCTTTTTTCACAGGAAGACTTCCAACTGCTATGGTATATTTGCGACATAGAAAACAATATTACTTATGATTCCCACACATTTCGGTGTAGAGGTTAAAAAAAGCAATGTGTATCAAGTTTTTACGTAATATGGAAAAGAAGAAAATGTGGTAAGACTAATACAAGGTGTTAGCAATGAAAACGACAAACAATAAGCTAACAAACAAACAAAAGAAAAGGAAAAGATTGGACAAGTGATATCTGTATCCCTTTCTCAGTTTGATTTCACCTTTGTGACACCCTCGCCACAGCAAGATATTTAATGACAGTGACTGTAATAATACAAAAGAATCTTAATTTGAGATGAATGAACAAATGGAAATCTAATTGTTGTGTGATTGATTTCGACTACATACACTTACTCTTCTAAAAACTTCAAACCATCAGAATACAAATGAAACAAGGGTGTTCAACAGCTGATCATCTAAAACATGAATATTTATTTACCAAAGTAAAGAGACTTATCAATCTTATCAAAGTATTTATTCCTAAATACATACATAAAATATGCTTTAAGTTTTTCTCAAGATCCTAATTCTAAAAATACAGGTAGTACATTTGTAATGCATTTAGTTGAAAGGGTATCATGTTTATTATATATGTACATTGTACACGTATTTTATTTATAGTTAAATTCAAGATCATACTCGTACCCCATATTGTTGACATAGAAAAATGTGATAACTTGCGTTAAGAAACAAACGCTATTAAAACGGGGCCACGTATTGAAGTTGTTGTTGGTTGTGTAACCAGAACGTCTTACAGCTGGGGGGATCAATGGTCTCCAGCCAAATTTATTTGGCTCCCCTGAACAAAAAAATATTCTTTATGTGCGATCATCCATCGTGAGAAATTGGGCTTTTTCTTTCTAAACTCAGGAAAACTGAAAACTATAGCCAGTAACGCCCCAGCCAGGACAGCTTCCACCAGCCAGACAATCATTAAAATTGGAATGTATTGTTAACAATTGAATGACTCCAGAGAGGGGTGTATACAAATAGCGTTGCACTTGAAATGCAAAACTCAAAAATTAAAACGGAGAAAAAGTAATAAAAGAGGAGGAATGTCAACTACATATAGAAAGAACAGGATTCAGAGACCAGTAAAAATTTACGGTGTTAAACAGTGAAGTAAGTATCAACAAAAAACCCCATATTCATTGAGCACAAGTTGCACACATTGATCATTCAAAAACAATGATTATTAATTGATCAATGATCACTAACAAGATGCTGAGATAATTTAACCATGCAATTCGAAACCATTGAATAAGTTAAAGAAAAGAGAATCAACAATTTAAAGCGAATATGGAAACAATTCAATCTATTAAAATACTCATTACTCGTAGATGTAAAAAAAAATCGATGAACTACCAGTACAGTTTACATTAGAGGTCATCAATTCAACCGTTAACTCCTTTAATTCCTTTGCATTGCCACATTTCTTATGAATTGTTTTATTATTTCCTATGTAAACATTGGAAAAAGGGTTGGTGATGATTTAGACCTAATGAGTGTAATGATGAACTCAAATGCCGTCCGATTACCTGGCTAAATAAGGGTAAATATTTTATCCATTGTTATTTTATTTTTTATCCTTGTTCTCTTTATTTTCTTCTTGGATTTTTTCTTTCGTCCCATATGGTCGGCATCATGAGCATTATTATTATTTTTTACTAATCCTCTCCTCCGTTCTCCAAGGTTTTTTTTCTTATAACTAATTGAGACTCTTTTCCTTTATATCTGTAAGCAAAATTGGAAGTTCACCATATGTTTGCAAAGGAACACAAACACAATGCAATATATCTATGTGTAAGTTCTGAACAATGGAGGTTGATTTTTATTTTAACATTATTCAATTTAACTCGTTGAAGTTATTGTCTGGACGAATGAGGAACAGGGTGCTCAAAAAAATTTCAGACATGGAAAGCCTCTGTCGAACAAATATTTACTTTGAGTTAATTGTTTCCAGGAAATCATGACCGATGTGTCGAAATTAATGTCGCTTCTCAGTGTCTTTTCCTTTACGTAACGATAAAAATTAATTTAAAATTAGTTAATTCTGAAAAATAAAGTCTACAAAATTCTTATTTCTACTCTTCTGAAAAAGTTTCTAGGCTCCCTATTCATTGTTCCAGTTTTTGCATTCCATCTCGAGACGTTGAAACACTTTGAACAATTCCAAATCAAACCTTAACAAGACTAAGATTTACTTTTGTGTGCACTACATTTTTGTCGTGACAATGCAAATCTCCTACTGGTGCTTTTATATTAGGCAAACCATTGATAAATAATATATTCCAATAGCTAACCGCGGGGAGGACGACAGTGACAAAAGCAGAGAGAAAGAGATAGAGAGTAAAGTGAACATTACATTAAATAAATTGTGTTTCGATATCGCTCACTTTTTTAATATTTAGGATGAAAAAAAAGTATCCTTGCTAAAAATACAATAAAACCCCCCCCCCCCCCCCCGAATTCAGACAAAATCTTATTTGATAGCTATCAAGTTGGTCTATTGCTTTTCCTGGACAATTTTTGCTCGATGACAACTAATAATCACCAAACCCTTAGTCCAAAATGGGAAATTGGGTTATGATTTGTGCTTACAGTAGACCTCTTCTCTACACGTCGAGTAGCGATATGATGACCATGGACCATGCAGTTGAAAACGGACGTGAAATCAAATAAAAAAACTCACGAGGTTTCGAGTTTGCACTAAGTTTTCTGGTACATTTTTTTTGTAAAAGTAAATAAATATTATTAAACTAAAATATAAAACATTATTTTTATGTATGACAGGAACCAGCTTCCACTGACCTGAAGTCGAATATTAATCTGATTATAAACAGTGCTAATTAGGACTAGATTTTAAAAATTTTCTACTATTAAGTTATTATCTTATCAAGTCATCAAGACATTTTTGCTTATTCTATTGCGGTATGTATTAATTGTAAATGTTTATATTTAATAGAGGACAAATATGAGACAAACTTCATATTTGTAATATTAATTAGCTTTCTTGGGAATGCAAGTATGTATGCTACATTATTATGGTTTCATTTTTTCTTAATGGTCATATATTATATTCATTAAAGATAAATGTTTCCATTTTGAAAACCCGCACTTATTAAGAAATGACATTTTCTCGTTTTATGTTGGAATGTAGCATAAATTTTTTGTTATTATTCAATTTTGGTCAAGTTTGGTATGAGGCAGGTAGTTGGAAGTGCACTTAGATACATACAAGCAACTGACTATAAAACGTATCAACTCCTGTATTATGTTATATTATGATGAAAATGATATTTTTTTTCATTATATATAAAGGTTTCAATGTCTGGCGGGGGACCATAACAGGGAGTAGACCAGCAGTCTGGATGGGGGACATAAATAGGGAGAAGTTAGGGCCCAGCATTGCTTGGTTTGGTGGCCCTTGTCAATTATTAGCCTCCTTGTACAGACAGTGGTAGAAGTGCTGAGTCATTCCTCTAAATGCCTGGCTACCATCGATCAAGGTACAATTAAATTTTTTCACTCAAAATTCGATGAATGCCAGATATAATAAATTATTTTACTGATTAGTACCCTCCGATTTGTACTGTTACTGTACTAATCGGATTTTGTTATTGTATCCTTGACCATTATTCAGAAGCTCATCTCCAACACAAAGAGGTTTTTTTTAATGTTTAAATGTATCATAAGAAAGGATTTTCAAAAATACATAGGGGATCTCATCACGACCGGAAAAAAACATCGTTGCGACGAAGTGCTGGGATTGAACTTGTTTATGACAAAGTGGGTCCAATGTAATGAGATGCACAAAAACGTTGAATGCACTACACCCACATGATTCCAACCGGGTCCTGTCTCCTAGCTGTAATGCCCTATTATTGTCTGCAGCTGGTGGTGTCCAAACCCATTGTTGTTGCCTGTAGAAAGATACGTGCTGAGCCGTTGAAAAGTTTGCCCTGCAATCGGCCTTGAACTTTTCAACAGACGCATATCAGACACTCTTGTCTTGATCAGCAGAACGAGGGGGGCAAAGGAGGACAAAATAGCAGACAATAATAAAAAGATAATGAGAAGTTTTTCATGGAATTTTGAGAAATTTCGTTACCATTGTCAGATCTAAGTCATCTAATAATGAAAAATGGGAAACTAGAAAATAATGTTTATGATTGCATTAAAAACGCATTATGAACATGAGTGGACATGAAGAACAAATTGACAAGACAAGAAAAAAGCATTTAATGGAAAGAATGATACGGACTAAGTATTCTCAGACTAAGACTGGCAGAAAAATTTATAATTGGTATGAAAAAGAAGAAGCTAAAATTTATGATAGTAACAAAGTTAACACTTTCAAAGTGTACAGAGTGATATAAATGAAAGATGAGGCTGCAAAAGCAGTGGCAAAGAAGATGTTAAGTTCGATTGAAAGAAAAAGAAGAAGAAATTGGACGATGATAATTATGAATAAGAAATATTGAATGAAGGTGGAAAGCAAGATGAAGATGAAGAAAGCAGACACAAGGCAATATGAGAATAATTTGCGATGAGCAGAGTTACCTGAGGCACTCCCAAGAGTGTAAACTATTTAGTTCAAACCGTTCTCAAATATGATTATTACAAGACGAAACATCAATGAATGAATGATGCTCCCAATGAAGGTGGTTGTTACTTAATATCTCAGCTGAGGTGTGATGAACACCCTATACAAAGAAGAGATAAAATGCCTTTGAAAAGTAACAAAACTTCTTACTTTGACAAAAGTGAAACCAATGTGGTACCAAATCTTACTCAACTTCATGACTTCATAGCACGGACTATCCATAAAGTCCATTTTAAAAGGAAGGTATTTTCGACGGTATGCTCATGTTACAGGTCCTACCTAATCGGGAAAATCTTTTTTTTTTTATCAAAATTAATGAACACACAAATCCATTTGAAAGATATTGAAATAATTCACAAGTAAAAAGATTATATAAATATAAAAAAGTTATAGAGCTATAAAAATAAAGCAATGAGTTATAAAACATTTCACTCTAAGAAGTAAATAGAGATAATTTACTTCTTAAGTGAAAATGTTCAAAAAATCAATTTTTTCAATTGCTATTATTTCTCATTTGAATTTTTTAAAGTTATATGTAAATATTATAAGTAGTTATAGATATTAACGAATGCCCTTTCGTTAATTTGCCAATTGAAAGTGATGAAACACTGAAAGTTTCCAGTAAGGCGAGGGTAAACGCACTGGTAGTCAAGTGGTTAACGCGCTTAGTCTGGTAATCCAGCTAGCGTAGGGTTGGGTTTGAATCCCACCCAGTGCATGAATTTTTCCTCATTAATTTGAGTTTGTAACCACATAATAATTAAGATCTGAGGGTTAGGTGGTAGAAAATGCTTAGAGCATTAACTCGCCTGGTGGTTACCTTCTACTAAAGAGTATTATTATTATATAAACATACAAGCTTGTGAATTCTCAAGTGAGTTTGGGAGCGTTTGGTTCGGTCTGCAGGGTGCGGCTCTCCACATCGTGCAGACCTCCTACTATATTAATTATCAACACATTCCCAGCATAATTACACCCAGCCCGAGCAGCAATCTTACATCTTCCTCCGATAGCTTGTTCAATATTTAAACAGCAATTGTAATATTTCCTACCTATCGGTGATCCTCAGGTGTCGGGAGTGGTTTCAGCAATCATTGAACGTTTCGGAAAATCAGCGTGAAATTGTGGAAGGTTTATTTTGTGTAAAATAACAGAAATAACTAGTTATTAAATTTTTACATGACACGTGTATTAGTGGTCCAGTGATTAAGGTTCTAAATCACAATGGAAGTTTTTTTTTTTTAAATTTTTGAACATTTTCCTTTGAAACATCTGGAAAATTATCTGACACTCTGTTAAATACAAAGGATCACTTTTGACTCAAAAGTCGATCCTTCTTCTGAATTCTATCAATAACAGTTAAAACAGGGAAACGGCTTGTATAATATATGTAAATAATCTTTCCCACATGTGCATATACATTTATATGCTACATGTTACTGTAGAAATATGAAGGACTATTATTAGGCAGACACGGCAACAGGAAAATGTTTAGAAAAGAAAATTAAATAACTTATTCTTTCGTTACTTGTTGAGAGCACACTAAAATCATAATTTACCTGCGGTGATTGCTGTAGCATGTAAGTGAATTAATTTCAGGTTAAATTTGAATCCATTAAAAAAAACTCATTTGCATACAAACCTAAATTGAATGAGAACATCTTCAAATTTATGAAATCTGAACTAAATCAATCGGCATGACGTGCTTTTTAGCGAGGTTTTACAGGTGCATTCTGGAAATCACAAAACAGGTCAGGGCACAGATTTTACTTGATCTGTGGTTATTATATATTATTATCAGCCCACTTCTCTTTCATACTGCCAAAGATCAATGAACTCAAAAAAGAATTATGTTTTTAACAAGAGTTAATATTGAAAACGATCAACAGAACTGAATCCATTCACTCTTGGTTTTCCAATACATAATTGCTACCCTATAATCGTGTTTAATGACTTGCATATATATTCCTTTTAAAACTTGTTTTTCTATTCGTATCTCTTAATTTTTAAGAAAAGTCGCGTTTTTTTATTATTTTGCAACTACGGTGACGTGTCTGAGAATTCTGATTAAAATTCTTGGTCTTTGATATTCTACCATTTGAAAATATATTGTATATTATATTGAGCTCACAGAAAATATCAATCATTTAAAAAGTTTCAATGATTTTTAAAAAAAAATTAATTAAAGCTAGCAATTTTAGTATATAAAAGAAACAAATGAATTTAATTGAATCTTCCTACCTCCATAATGGTTGAAACGTTTTAAATTTTAAATACAATATTTAACGTTATTTTTATTAAGAATCACTTGCAACAATTGCGTATCATTAATACTTGGAAATCTTTTAATTAATAATTTTGCAAACCTATTCAGTTTGGAATTCAATTCCCTCACATAAATTGTGTTCGATTTTAATAGTTTTGAAAATACCGTAAACTGCCAATTTTTTCTTTAACCTGGATCCACTCTATTGACTATAGGGTAGGTAATGTAATTACGCCTGATACCAGTTTCTTGAAGTTTCACGAACATAAAGAAAATAGAGAGGACCCACATTTTTATCTCCCCACTTTCCATGAGAGTACGAACCATTACAGACTAAAGGATAAATTGAGTGGGATTTTGGGAATAAAGAAAACAAGCTGAAAGGAGAATGAGAAATCCTAATCAGATGGAAAGCATAACACGCATTCCTAGAAGAAAAACAATGCCATCACTGCACCCATCACTCTATTTCTAATGATAGATAATGTTCAACCCTAGACACTGTCATAGATATTACAAGAATTTTTCACGAAAATGTGGGGGGGAAACTACAAGACCAATATGTCCCGTCTTGGAAAAGAAAAAATCACATTTCATCAGAGGGGGGTTTAATTTTATGTACACCCCTTGGAATCGAAAAATGTTCGAAGATGGGGCAACGTGATTGTAGCTTTGAATATTGTCTAGGGGGGGGGGGGATGTTTAAAGATGATTCTGGGCCTCGTAAAATTAAACCTGAAGATGTAATTATAGCCCCTTCGTGAAGTGTTTTCTATGATGCGGGAAATATTTTACAAAACATTATCCACAATCTTCTAATGCTTTCGCCAGGTGTAACAAGGAAGTCGTTGAATGCGTGTGAAACAGCATTACCCCATAGAGAGATATAGTGTACATAAAAGATAGTTGAAGATGTAATAAAATCTTCCATATTAAACTCTTGTCCTTGCGAAATTCCATGAAAAGGGTCTGAATTTTCTTTTGTAAATATCGAATGAGTAAGTATAGAATCTCCTGATCCTGAGTTTGTTGTTGGTACAATTGAAAGACTATTGGAAGTGAAAGATAACTTAACTTGTGAAAACTTTGAAAGATGATGTAAAATTAGAACACGTTGTTCAGAATATCTGTCCCCCTACATTGTTAATTAGAATGAAAATATTAGATACGACATTAAAAATCATGCCATTGATTTGAAACAGTACCCGTTTCAATCTCTTTGTAAGAAATATGAGAAATAGAATTGAAACGTGTGAAACATCGATCTGGATCTCAAAGCGAAATACTTGAGACTGAAAGTTCTAAGCGTTATAATGCCAACCTGCGGGGTACCGGCCAATCTTCAAAAACATAAATTTGCTAATTCAGGTGCAAATGTTAACACCTAACGCGAATAAAGTTTTACACGAGTGTGCTATTCTGAAATAGGTACTCAGTATGCGAATCAAATTAGGGGGAAAATTGAAAAAACATTATGCCACTTTTTGGCCATTTAAAGACTGCCTGCTGTTTTCTCAATTATCATAGCGCAAAAGATCGTACTAAAAGTTCATTTTAATTCGCATAATCAGTATAAAATAAAATAATAATAATTTCACCTCGGAACTGTGGAGTTTATTAAAATTAGAATGGAACTACACCAGTTAACAATCCTGCTAGTATCTTTGATTATGACATTATAATTAGACACAATTCTTACACGATTAGCACACCTTTCTTTAAATTTCATTGTAATTTAATTTTAAAATGCTTTTGGTCAGGAGAATGGAATTTTCTACTGGGTGTTTTCATTTTTTTTTTTCTTCTTCTTTTTTCTACTTATTTTTTAATCACTTATGTCAAAACAACGGTTTCCTATATTACACAATAAACCATTGGATAAGCTAATATGGAAACATTTACTCACACGAAAAAATTTAATCTTTGTATTGAAAAAATAGTTTTCGTTTACCAAAAATCATAGATAGACACATATTTTTTTTACAGAAAATATATCGTTTCTGTAAAAGTATAGAAAGTTGAGAAAAAAATTCTACTGTAAATTCTATACCTTGATTACAATTATTTAGTAACAATACTGGTTGACATGATTATTTATGGCCGAGAGTACCCTCAAACGCGATATAAGTGTATTAATTCCATTTTAAAAAATAACAGTTAGTACTCTTAACCACACCGTACAGTATTGTGTTGAATTCGAAATTAATATTTGAAAATCAATAAGGCAGTACAAATTGAGCGCCCAGTTCCAGAACAAAAAACCCATTGAAACGAGAATTTATGGGATTTTAACACGAACCAGCCCCAACACGAGATGTTAACATGAAACCCCTACTACCTGAGAGCAGAGAGCTTTTAGCTGCGGGTACCTACTCATCTCGACTTGAAGCTATTAACTCCGTGAGAACGTAGACACTGCTGTGCAGTTGCCAGTGTAATGCTATTGCACTTGGAGCGACAAGCTATAGAACATCTGAGGGTTCTCTCAAATCTAAAACAGAAACCCAAGCAAGTTGGTCGGTCATTCATTCTATGGGTACTCTATTCTGACAGATAACCTAACAGGTTGACGGATAATGATATCCCAGTGACATGTCTGTCAACTATGGCTTATCTCCTGGGATGTAGGATATAGCTTTGGAACTGTAGGGGGTGTAATACCTCTGGATCAAAACATCAGCTTTATTCACTCCATAGATACCTTGAGTCTTATTTTTCATATAAATCCTCAATTGTTTTCTGGAAGCTACCTCTTCCTGCTCAGTACTTTTAAAGAAGATTAAGTCAAGAGTTTTAATTGCAGCTTAAGCTCCTCTTAAGCTACTCTCTACTGATGCGATAGGGACCTAATTGAGAGTACTCACTCACTTGTTTTCTAATGTTCAGAGTACCCATTAAGACATTGATAATTATTATTTTATATATTATATTATGTATTATCGAAAATATCTTCTTAGACGTTCAAGTCACTAAGTAACCTATGTGTCACTTTATGTTGAGCCGTGAAATGTCGTTTTTTCAAGCGAACCATGGAATGATTCGTATCTAGTTACAGGTATATTCTTCAAAAATAACTGTAGGTAGACAGACTGAATTCTATGAGATGGACAGCGGACACTATACTTGAAAAGTCATGATCACGCCCCTCATACACGCTAAAAACCTCGAAGAAGTAGAACACAATACATCCATTATTGATTTTTATATTTATCTAGACCCAGAATTATGTATAATTAAATCAACACTCGCAACTTATCAATTCGAAAGATAATAATAATAATTATATCTTTAGTGGACGGTTACCACCAGGCGAGGTTAATGCTCAAAGCATTTTCTACCACCTAGTGCTGAAAATGTAACAACTTATGAATGCAGATAGAGATGTTAAAATTAGATTATTTTAAATAAATCTATAATTTATTTTCTTGGCAAAAAAAAGTATCGTTTAAAATTAAATAAAGACAAAATAGTAAGACAGTAATTTTACATTTTAAATATTTCAATATATGCTACAAAAAAAGCAGCAAAACACAGAAGACTCAATCATAAAAGTTCAATGAAGTCAGAGATGACAAAGCACAGCAGCCAGCAGCCAGCACTCGTGGAGACAGATGCGACCAATGTTCGTCCCCACCAGTCTTTCACCTAAACAAATCTCGACTTGGGAGACAGACAGAAAAAAATTGATAATCAGATTAATATTATTTGTGCTACGATGCGGGTGGTAATTTCTCAGACCGTCCCCTGTCAAGCGTTTCCGAGATAACAGGCCGAGATTGTCTCGCGTCTCCAAACTCGACATGGAATGAATCAAGACTGACGGATTTACCTCCTACAACTCTACACATTAAAAAACCTAATCATTAGACACAAAATTGATAAGAAAGAAGAAATACTACATGTTGACTTTTATTATACTTTAAATTGTAATGAGTTTACTGGGTGGTTGAAGTGTTCACGAAATTTAATTTGTTTTGAAGTCTAGAAATCCTAATCATATATAATGTCTTTTTACTGTCTATTTCCTAATAAAATTTGGTAGTTCAACCAGAAAGATCAGAAATATGTTTGAAAAACCGGAAGAACTGATAGCATTTAAACGAATTTCCACAAACTTGCGAAATAATAGAAAACCACATTTCATTAAATTACTAACAGAACCTCACAGGCCTGATTGATTTTTGGTATTTCTAATAGATCGCGTGTATGTTTCAACAAAAACATACCAAGTGTGCAACATGTTTCTGTTTATGTACACAACCGAATTTTGACATAGTGATCAATACTGTAGATATCAACTGCCAAATGTTGGAAATCACAAACACCTGATCTTGAACTTGAATCCCTGATCACGTGCTAATCATAAGGCAACCAGAATTGGCTCATTCTACCACACAGTTGATTTCATCATTGGCTCTCTCCCCAACACGTTGGAGCTATTAAAAGAAAAAGAGAACCATCAAGGCAAATGAGTCACAAGCCCACCTACTTGAACTTGTCACATGTTATCATCCACAACAATTCCCACACGGATTAACAGCCATAACAATAAACGTTTGCTTATAATGTTCATTTCCTCGAGTTGGTGTGCACTTTAATTGTTTGATAATAACCATGTTGACACTGGTGTCACCAGCAGGGACGGGACATGACGCGGACATTAGCTGCCACTGCAGTTTTCTTCATTGTTTTCTCATTAATTATCTTTTTTTCGGTCAGTTTCGGCCACAGAGGGAATTTCAACTGTTCTCACCACATGAAAGCGACAGTATTTTCGTAAGAACGTTAGCTCACTAATCTGCTTTAATTTTTGATACTGTCACAAATAGCACAAAGGTCACTATTGAATGTTCAATACCAGTATATTTAACTTTTAGAATTTAATAATATCAAATCAAAAAAGGGAAAGCTAAATATTACAATAGACCAATACATTAAAATTAATATAAAGGTAAAAAAATTTAGCAGTAAGAATAGAATGCCCTGTCTTTGACACTTACTTTGTATCCTTGTAGTCACCAAAACTCTTATCTCGCGGACGACGAGAGAGCTAAGATTAATGTCCAGCGCATTCTGATTGCATTTTATTTATGCACAACTGTCCCAAGCTTGTCGAATACATAATAACAGCAAGTCAAGTGCATTATACACCTGCATATTGCGGAATGGCTCGGTGATTAATCTCCCGTGATTACAGTGACAATGATACTCCGCGTAAGTGTATGCAATGGCTACTCACTACTAGTTATTCATATCTCAACCAAGTTCATAATGCTGTGGACATTACCACTGGAGATTACCAACCGAGCTGTTACAAGGAGCACTCCAAGTTTTGTAAACTAGTGTTGGCGGTTAGCGAAGAGAACTTTAGTTCCCTTTTATTATTATTATTTTTTGTTAAAATTTAAGCCTTGTTATAGGTAATAAATATAGTCCTATAATAATTGATCCAAACCAATACGGGTAAATATATTGTGTTGTTTGACATTTTACGTTGAATGATCTTAGATAATCAAAATCGAGTAAAACAATTCTACTGAAAAGCCTCAATGTCCAAAATAGTAACTTTTACAAATAAATATTTCTCCTGCTCAAAGGATTCACAGATTAGGTCAAATATTTTCAAAGAATTAAAACCTAGTGCAGGAGCCTCTTTTGAAAGTAGATTAAAACTTTTCACCTAATTGTAGTAGGTTCAGCAAAAGATAGAAATACTCACCCACACACACACACACACCCATACATGCACACCATATAATTACAGGGACCGGAATTTCACGCAGCTACAGAGACCCGATTTTTTTTAATAGTTTGGTATTTCTTTTTACATAAATGAAGACGTTGACTGTTTTCATTTAAAAAAATATATTTTTCAATTTTTTTTTTCAATTATTTTCCAACGAAATTAAGCATTTTCTAAAAATGTTACTTTAAAAAATGTACCAACAGCGGACAGTATGGAATCAGTGTCTTTTTAGTACAAAGAGTGAAAAGGTCATTGCATGTTGCATAACTCGTAGAGATGCCATGTTATATATGAGTAGGTATTCATGTTTAGAATGAATCATTAAGCCGTGTTTATTTTCTATAACTAGACTAGAGTTTTACATCAACTGTATGGTTATATCAGGATGGGATTTTTACCCTCCATTTGCAGGAAACTCACAAACCAGATACTCAAAATAACCTCAACCAGCCTGAGTGAGGCCGGGAATAGCCAGCATCACGAGAATTCGAATTTGAATGGTCACCAATCCAACTCCTTATCTCGCTGGATGTTGCTTAACTTCGGTTACAGAACGAGAACCGGTGCTACTAGGGTGTACCTTTGATCTTGCGAGATACTTCTTTCGACTCGGAATCAATCATGTAGCGCTCGCTAGGCTGATTTCTTTCTACCTCTGAAAGGCACCGCCAGGCGGGCCCGCTCAGGGGCGGCGATCAAAGTTGGCCGAAAAATGTGTTCGAAATTTAAAATTGATTTTCGATTCGTATTCTACGAAAAATTTAAAAAAGACTCCTCCAACTGTAGCGTGCGCCGTGCTATATTAAATGCTGTACTATTTTTCATGTTTGTTTAAAAATGTATAGAACTTCTCACTTTTACATCTTTCTACACTGTAATGACTACCCGAAACCCAACTTAAAAATAAACACGAAATTAAAATCAAAAAATTGAAATGTAAAATCTATATCTAAACTTTTTAAACGTGGCTGGACATAGTCATTTTATTCCAACTCACAACCCTCTACACAATTATTGGTGTTTCATATAGCTTTGTTACTTTGTTGAGCGGGTGTTCCGCCCGAAAGCGGCGCCAGGCAGTTTCGACCTTACGGTAGGAGTTACAAAACTTTACCGGGAATCAAAAAGTGTTTGTCTCGGCGGGCTTACACTTTTTTTTTACCTTTGAACGGCACCACCGGGAGGGCGGGGGTGCCGTTGCCGAAAATTATGTTCGAATTTTAAAATTAACATTTGATTCGTATTCTACAAATAATTTAAAGTAATTTGCCACTATAGTTTATTTCTATCTTGCTCCGTTCGGCGTGTATACCGCCCGAAAGCGGCGCCAGGTAGATGGGGTCTTTCGTTAGGAGATACAAAAAAAATAATCCTGGAATCAAAAGTGTTCGTCTCGGCGGGCTGACACTTTTTCCACCTTTGAACTGGGTTGCATACGGCTTTAGGCTTAAAGTATGGTCTGTTGAATACATAAGATAATAAAGAATAATTATCCAACAGCATAATCAAATTAAATACAATATGCTGCCACAGTAAGTTTGCTAGCTTTCAACTAGCAATAAATAGTTTGGTACCTACCAACTTGATATGGACGAATTTCAATACATCGCTGAGGCCGCTTACATACGAGTATTTTAATAACATGGTAGGATTATTATTCTATGTCGTAACCGGGTACCGGGGCTACCCTAGGGCTTTCGTTGTGTTCGCGCACTTGGGTCTAGGATATAGGGTGTTCCGTTGTGATACCCTACTTAGGCAGAATGAAAGTTGTCACTCCCGATCGTACTCACCCAGCCATAGCAGAGTCGGGAATTCGCTATAGTCAATATTAACATACTGAAACACATTAATTATGGCCTGGGTAAAACCACTACTAAATGTGAAAATTATTATTCGTACTGATATTTCTGATTATCCCAGATGAGTTTAGTGTACACTATCTACTGAACCCAGTCCCATTATTTAAAGTGCGAGAAGTCTTAGCATCATAATCATGCATGAGAAATGTTGCACATCTACAAAAAAATACTATTTCCACAACTTCGAATTTCCAGAAAGAGAAAAATAATAATTTCACCTAATGTAGGTCTACAGAGTATGTGACCCACTTGGAGAACCGAAAATAAATGGAATATAACTAGAACAAAACAGAAAGGACTCTAGTCCATTGAACCAAAACCGGAATTTTCAAAACATCATAATCTTGTAGACCTTTGTTAGCAATAGGTAATGAGAACACAGATACCCTTGAAGTTAAAACTCAAACTGGTTTCTAGTTTCTATGTTAGATAAGAACTGTGAATTTCTTCTTGAGAATAACCGAAATTCGGATTAAAACCAGTTGCATAATTTAAACGCGGTGTTTACACTGACCTTACTTACTGCATTATAATAGACAGTATGTTAATAATGTCCATTACGAACTTTTGACTTATCCCAAGTGAAAAATTGTCAATCGTCCGCTAGTAGTCAAGTGGTTAACGCGCTGGTCTAGTAATCCAGGTTGCTTAGGGATCCGTTGGATCGAATCCCACCAGTGTATGAATTTTTCCTCATTTGAGTTTGTGACCACATAATAATAAGGTTCTGAGGTTAGGTGGTAGAAAATGCTGTGAGCATTAACCTCGCCTGGTTAGCTTTTTAGCTAACCCGTGATTAGCTTCCACAAAAGAGTATTATTTTATTATCACGATAGGGATACCCAGCATAATAGAGTCGGGAATAGCCAGCAGAATGTCCATTCTCACAATAAGGAAATTGGTGGTCTCGTTATCAACCTTCTCTTGACGTTCTGGTGACTATTCCCGACCAATTATGGACACATTAGTTCCTCGTGATTGGTTCACATTGTATACACGAGGCAATTTTGAAATTTTATACTTTTGTTTATATTCCTATTCTCATAAAAAATACCGAGACACCTAAAATGTTAACGTTTGATGCCTTGGTGTTTCAAACACCCGCAACCACCGTCTTACCCTACTTGATACTCGAGGTACGGCCTTCTATGTATTTCCCCTTCGTACTTTACACACGTGGCCTTAATTCTGTTTTTAAATAGTCCTGCTCCATACCTGAGACATTGCGAAGTATGTGTTTTTCTAACCTTATGGCCGTGTAATTTCCTAGTCCTACTGTATGACACTAATATTTAGCATACGTCTTACTCAATAACGCATGCAAAAAATAAATGTTATAACATCGATCTAGTCCTAGGGATTTGAACTTGATCCATACTATATGAGATATACCTGCAATACTCTGACGCAAGCTTGTGTCGAAACATTTTTGACCGAAACATAGGTAAAATTTCTATCATTTAGGTATTAAATGAAATAAATTTTACGGCTGACTTTTTTTATAGTTCCTTTAAACCCATCATTTTGAAATAACCACAATTTTGGTTATATTTATTTGAAACCTACCTAATCATTGTTCTATCAAACACATTGGCTGAGGTTTTAAGTGCGCCCATACAAATAAAAGACATAAATATTGTCTGAAATAGGTTTGGGTGCTATGAAACAATATATGGAAGTGACGGAAGGTAAGAAGTGTCGTGAAATACATACACAGAAATTGTTTATCCGTAATAATATAGTTGGGATGTTTTATGATAATTTAGATCGTAAGAATAGTCCACTTGGTAGGTTTTGGTAGACTTTTATAGACTGGTATGAAAATGGTTGTGAATGCCTTTAGGAAAACTTCCTAAAGGCAGAGAAGTATATGGCCTTCGATCCATTCGTGAATATTGAAGATATCAAACACCTCGGCCGAGGTGTGAAGAACGCCTATACAAAGAAAGAGACAGACCGGCAGAGTGTAAGGTTACGGAAAACATAGTTTCCCATGCATTTCATGTTCTTTCAGCCAGCGAAAAGTGCAACATGAATTTTCAAAAATTGTGATTTTTATGGACTCTACGTTGAAAAATAAGTTGATTTGACTTTTTGTTTGACTTCCTAGGCCAACGGGAACCCTATTTTCGAGATCCCCCATCAATCGTGAAAGACATGAAAGATTCATAAAAAAAAATTCTGTTTTTTTTTTTTTTTTTCATACGGATCCTTTGAGACCCGACTTAGTGGGCCTTAACTTGGCATTGAAGATTAATAGTGATCAAGATATAATGAAGATGAGCCCAGACCAAAAAAAATTCTAAATTATAATCGGGCGGCCCATTTGGGCGGCCTCGGGTTTTGGGAGCCCAAATCGGGAATTGAAGGATAAAACTATTCTTAAGTAGTATCAAATGAAAGATCTTGATGAGCAGATACCTAATTTATTGGTTTTATTCCTTCATCCGGTCCACTGGGTGGACCTGGTGGCCTTTTCATTCTCTTTGGCGAGTAGGTACCTTCGAATCCTTAGCACAGTGGTCAGATCTTGACCAGTATGTATTTTTCGAGATGACCTCGCTCTCTCTTGCAAAACTTTAATGTTTAAGTTTCCAAGTATTAAATTTAGTTAGATCATTTTCTGTCCTCGTTTTTAGAAGACAACTTTGTCTATTGGTAGCATACTCGACATGAAACCCAGTCAGCGCGGTTCGAATCCTGGCGGGGACGAAATCTTTTAGCTCTATTTTTTCAATTTTGGGCTTAAACGTTGTTCTGTTTTTTCCGCTCTTTATATTTGATCTTGATGACGACCCTATTACCCTCGCGAGGAAAATTGTTAGTAGTTGTAGAATTGGGCAATGACCTGTGGTGCGGCATTACGAAATTGTTTTTTAACAATCCCTGGTTGAATGGAGGTAAATATGATGAATTAGCTCTCGTAATGTCGATGCTACTCACTAAATGTTGTGACAAAGTAGTGCCCTTGGCTAAGTGGGTAGCGTACTAGTCCCTGACTTGGGTTCGATCCCATCAGGGCAGTTTTTTTTTTCTCTGTCCATGTATGTCCAGGGTACACTCATCATACCTCGTGAGGTCTTGATAAGGGACGTCATCGAGTTATCTCCCGACCAAAAATTTGGTTAGGTAGGTACCACGAGTTCACTCCCGCTCAGGATTTTTATCAACACCGAATTCTCTCCCGTCGATTGCATTTTACCTGATTTTACCTACATAGTTTAGGCCTAGCATAAATTATATAATATAAAACTAATAGGCTTTCTATGTATTTTACCTAACCCTACTATGAACCCGAGGCATTGCCTTCTATGTATTATCCCTAAACCTACTATATTCCTGAGGCATGGCCTTCTATGTATTTTACCTAACTTACTATACACTCAAGGTTCTATACCTTTTATTAGTTAGATATTTTAAAGATTTCCATATAAAAAGATGATTCTTATATAAAATACGTTCATGCCTCAATACACTAAGGCCATGGTTCAATACACTACGGTCATGCCTCAATACATTACGGGCCATGCCTCAATACACTACGTTCATGCCTCAATACACTACGGCCATGCCTCAATAACTACGGTCATCGGTCATGCCTCAATACACTACGTTCATGCCTCAATACATACGTTCATGCCTCAATACACTACGTTCATGCCTCAATACACTACGGCCATGCCTCAATACACTACGGTCATGCCTCAATACACTACGGCCATGCCTCAATACACTACGTTCATGCTCAATACACTACGGCCATGCCTCAATACACTACGTTCATGCCACAATACACTATAACGTTCATGCCTCAATACATTACGGCCAATGCCTCAATACACTACGTTCATGCCTCAATACACTACGGCCATGCCTAAATACACTACGTTCATGTCTCAATACAGTACGGTCATGCTTAAATAAACAAACGGTCATGCCTCAATAAACTACGGTCATGCCTCAATACACTACGGCCATGCCTTTATACACTACGGTCATGCCTCAATACACTACGGCCATGCCTCGGCCCGCAAAGCAGGCGACAGCCCCCTAGTCTGACCATAAGTAAAAACCGTGAATTCTTCTAAGGAATAAAAAGCCTCCTTTTTTATTTCGTCAGGAAGAGAATCGAACTTGGGGACTCTTAGGGTGGAATTAATAGACGTTTTTGTAATACCTCTGTGGCGCTAAGTCACGGATTGCGTATTGTGTAATATGGGGAAAATTGACGTTTTGACGTTCAGACTTCAGTGATTGATGTTGTCTTTAATTTCGCCCTTACATTTTGTCGACCATGCGCGCAGATTTAGCGAAGCATCATGGAAAATATCACAAGATTTAAATTTTTGTAAGGCAATATCGTCATCAGTAACTGCTGGATTATCTTTAATGCCTAGCGTCTCTAGATCCCAGAATAATCTCAAATCATGTTCTTGAGTTAAAGGTCTGATTTCTGATAGTTGAGCGGTCTGTCTTTTATCTCTTCAATAACAAATGGGATCTTGAGGTCGTTGTGGATTGTTTTATTCGTTTGTGGTTTGTTTTTTTTACAAGTTTAAACAAGGTACTAACTTGTGATCCACACTGAATGAAAAAATACCTGAATCATATTTTTCAAATGGCCCAAGTGATGGATTTTTTTTGATCCCTTCGCACGTAAAATGACCTTTTCTAATGAGATTTTGGCTCATCTGATGAACTCCGTCGCTTCGTAAAGATTAAATTTAAAAATAGGGAATATCTCAGATTTGAATTTGTACAGACAAGCTGGGGTAATCTAGTGCGAAGTAGTCTCTAGATGCCTCAGTGTCTAGCTGTCTACTGCTGGTATCATTCCTGGATCAGACTACTTGTCTACAGTTGTAGGTACGAGTAGGAATGTTACGCGGGCCAGGCTACTTGTCTAAAATCAGTCCGAGAGTCATTTTATTTGGAAATAGGTGAGTTCGGTGCGAAGATTACCCGCACCTTTTTCGCATGTATGAATTCGGTGCCGCCTAAAAAAGGTGATGTACGAGTTCGGTGCGGTCTTAATGAATTATAAATTGATTTTTTGTTTATAATGTACTTGTTGCTTGTTAACATTCATCCTGCTGTTATTAAGTTAGTAGATTTTTTGTAGATAGTTACATTCAGCAAGACTGTCCAAATTTTCCTCCTTGAAGGCCATGCCTTGGGTTTATAGTAGGGTTAGATAAAATACAATGAAGGCCATGCCTTGAGTTTATATTAGGTTTAGGTAAAATACAATGAAGGCCATGCCTTGGGTTTATAAATAGGGTTAAGTAAAAATACAATGACGGCCATGCCTTGGGTTTATAGTAGGGTTAGTAAAATACAATGAAGGCCATGCGTTGGGTTTATAGTAGGGTTAGATTAAATACAATGAAGGCCATGCCTTGGGTTTATAGTAGGGTTAGGTAAAATACAATGACGGCCATGCCTCGGTTTATTAATTGAAGGCCATGCCATATAAGGAAAAAAATACTATAATTACCTGATCATCAGGGCAAGTACCGGGACCAAATTTTCATACTGACCTTTTTTAGGCGGCACCGAATTCTACATGACCTTTTTTTAGGCGGCACCGAACTCATACATTTTTTTATTTTCCGCACCGGAACTCATACATAGCCTTTTATTTCGATAAAGGTTGATAGGATTAAATCTATAAGTATTAGGTACCAAATGAACGGTTGCGAGACTTGTTTCAAAATACATGGCGCAAATAACCGTAGGTTCACTGCAGTTATTTCAACCATTTGGAAAGAGCATTTTTTAAATAATGTACCTAATTAAAACAAAGGTAGTATAATAATATAATATTTTTATATTATTTTTAGGGTGTAATTCCGACTGTATAGGAAAGAATACAATGGTCTATATATATAGCAAGGGTCTGAATTTTTGAGTTGTGATCATGTAGTTGAATTGCAATGTTAAAACCCAATTTTTTTACTATTATTATTATTAAAAAATAATAATAAAAATTTAAAATAAAATAAATTTCCAACGGGGTACAAGCTTGCAATGCAAGGATTATTGTGTTTTAATACCAGGACGGTTGCAATACTTTAACAGGATATTGTAAACTTGTATTTGGAGACTGGCATCTCCACGGCCTAGTCCACCTGAGCTGATGGTGTAAAACTGTAAAAGCATACTTAAAGCATTAAGTCTGTATTTTAAAGTTTTGCACTAATGGATAAAATCTAAGAAAAAAATAAATGAGGAAAAATCCAAGCATGGGGTGGGATTCGATCCACGAATCACGGACCCCCACGCGCGGGATTTTTTACATTACAGATACGGCGCGCCGTAACAAAATCAACTACTAATGCTGCATGATTTTTAAAATATACCTTATAAATACCTCATTTGACATAAATGTACTACAGTAAACTTTGCCTATAAACGACGGTCAAGGGACCGGGAACTTTTCGTCGTTATAGGCGAATGTCGTTTTTAACCTAATGTACTTATGTAGTTGAAATATTCATTTTAATGTGGGGGTAAAATTGTAAATTTACAAAGGTACATTTTAACAAGGTAATGGTTATACCGTCACAATGTAGCGTGGTACTTCAATCTTTTATGTTCACACCATATTTTTTTACCCTACATGTTACTCAAAAAATATTTTTCGTTTTCGTTAATATTCGAGGCAGATACGTTGGTGGTACCATAATAAAAAAAAGTTTATAAAAAAAAAAATCAAAGATTTTTTGTCACCTACTTGGCTTATACCAAATCGACAGGACACCAAGACATTAAAATCAAAAGAGAAATTTTCTAGGTAGTTCTTAAACAACGATGGTAGGATCTTTGAATGACACTTTTTTCCACGAGTAGTGACGAAGTAATTGTGCAAGATTTCTTTTTATTTCATCAGAAATGAATTCGATGGGTAACGGACTCCTCCCTCTAGCCTTTCTTCTTATCTATAGGTATTAAGTATTCAATAGTTGGTAACAAACCATAGTGAAAGATAGGAGAATCTGTAGCCACCTTGTCGAGAGGGTACAGCGCTAGGCTTGCACGTACGGTGACCTGGGTTCGAATCCCAGAGTAGTCGGAATTTTTGGACTGTCTCATAAAATGTTACGGTTGTTACGGGGTCAAACTCATACCTCGTGAGGAAAAATTAGTTGTTACTTTAATGTGAGCAGCAACCAGTGGCGGAAAAGGCAAAAACATTACGGCAAAAGAAAAATACTTGGAAATTTTTTAAAAGAAACATACACATTTATTTATTCTATGATTTTTATTAAATAAGATAGGAAAAGAGGAATTTTTTGGAGTCGACAACTTTGATTCCAGAAAACTGTTCTTTTTTTGTATTTCTACCGTAAGGCCCAGCTGCCTGTCACCGCTTTCGGCGAGATATCCGTCGAACAAAGCATGATAGAAGAAAGTTAATAATCGGAGTAGCTAATATTTTACTTCTGATAAATTTCTAATATTAGAAATGGGAAGTGTTCTACTGTGTTCTTTTTTTAATATAATATCATCTGTAAATTTGGAACATATTTTTCGGCTAACTTTGATCGCCAACCCTAGGCGACCCCGCCGCTTTCAAAGGTGAAAAAATGTCTGCCTGCCGATACGAAAAACTTTTGACTCCTATCATAAAACTAACTTGTTCCTAATCCTAGATACTCAATATTATGTATTCGTATGTTTTGTATTTCTGTATCCATGAGACCTGTGGTATCTATTGATGACTCACACTCGAGAGGTTTATCAGTTCATGAGTGCCTTTTCGTTTTCAACAAGAGATTCTATGAATCATTGAACGATGCCAAAACAATGGCTTTTTAAGACAAATATAAAAACCGGTGATAGAGCAGTTTCCCTTTTGAATTGCTTCTTATTTTTTTGTCTTCTTATTACTTTCCTTATCCTATACCTAATAAGGAAAGTATTGTATTCGTCGAAAATTTGACCTATTTTTTTTCACATTTTTTGGACGAATCCCGCCTCATGCGCGGATATAGCCCTCTTATACTGGGGGGGCACAATCGCACAATTTTACCTAACTAGTGGGTTGCACCCGCCGCTTCGCAAGCAAACCCCCCCCCCCCCCCGCCACACGACACACACACACACAAACACAAATGTCAATATTTTTTCGTGTCACACATCCATTTCTCTCGCTTTGAGTTTTTACATATTTCGAGAAAAAATGTCATTCAGGTCAAAAAACGTAAATACTTTTTGTTTACCCATCCATTTTATGTTCTTAGCTACATTTTATGTAGCTCAAGAACGGCTCCTCAGGATTTTCGTGATTGATATCTCAAATGAAAACTTGAACCCTTGCTTAAAAACTTTCTCTGTTTGAGTTGATACGCCGCCGCCGGCGCCGTGGCGCCGTCACGACAAATTTTGAGAAAAAAATGTCATATCGGTCCAAAAATTTGTTTTTTTTTATGTCACCCATCCATTTTTTGTCCTTACCCCGTGTTAGCTGAACCCTAGAGATATATTCCCTGATCCAAATGGACCTATAGGTAAAATTTCAGGTTTCTCGGACAATCTGTGTGGATTTGACAACTTTATTATTTAGTTATTTCTTATTGGTCTTAGAATTGGGAATTATTTTGGGGCCCGTGCCCCCTAACTTATTGAGATTTTTTTTAACGGGATTAGTCTTAGAATTTGGAATTATTTTGGGTCCCGTGCCCCCCTAATTTATTGAAATTTTTTTTTACGGGATTAGTCTTAGAATTGGGAATTATTTTGGGTCCGTGCCCCCTAACTTATTGAGATCTTTTTTTTTACGGGATTAGTCTTTAGAATTGGGAATTATTTTGGGGCCCGTGCCCCCCCAACTTTTTGGGATCTTATTTTTTACGAGATTAGTCTTAGAATTGGGAATTTTATTTTGGGTCACGTGCCCCCCTAACTTATTGAGATTTTTTTTTTTTTTACGGGTTTTAGTCTTAGAATTGGGAATTATTTTGGGTCCCGTGCCCCCTAACTTATTGAGATTTTTTTAACGGGATTAGTCTTAGAATGGGAATTTTTTTGGGTCCCGTGCCCCCTAACTTATTGAGTTCTTTTTTTTTACGGGATTAGTCTTAGAATTGGGAATTATTTTGGGGCCCGTGCCCCCCCAACTCATTGAGATCTTTTTTTTTACGGGATTAGTCTTAGGAATTGGGAATTATTTTGGGGCCCGTGCCCCCTAACTCATTGAGACCTTTCTTTTACGGGATTGGTACAATGAAATTTGAGAAACACCGTTTACCGAAAAATCTGGGGGGGGCACGTGCCCCCAGTGCCCCCCCCCTATATCCGCGCATGATCAGCCTCAGTATATCTAAGAAGATGTTTTCAGCCATTTGTTCCGCGCGTCCGCTTTGACTAACTTTTTTATTATTTATCCTAGATTGAGGTTGTGACATATCAAATTTATTGATTATGAAGTGTTGATTACGAATTGGGCATTGATTTTTAGCTATCTGTTACCGTTGAGTCACCAGTGGCTGAACTCGACTTCTTTTTGGGGGACAAGGAAAGTCGTGTGATGTTAACTCCAGAATTTGTTCGAATAGAAATAGATTTTTGCTTGTTACTTCAGAGAAATTTAGTAATCGGATTCACGAGGAAGTATGGAGTCCATAATTGGCAGAGTAATTTTTGCTTTTTTAGCTAAAAGTAGTGTTTTGAAAACCTGTAAAATCGAGGTGATTGATAAATCTATGTTGTATATACTTTACCTTGACAATTCTTTTTAGTTTCTTAAATTACCCATGTAATGAAACATAAATAATTATATAGTAAAAAAAAAGATTCCGATATTTAGTCGATTTGGAGCTATTACCTTGTTTCTTGAAATTTGAAATAGTGCCAAGTGTAAAACATGTGTTTCCCCTACTCAAGACCCTAGGGACCTAGGAAAAAACTACGAAAGGATTACATACACATCTTTGCACAAAACACAAGAAAAATGATCTCAGACCATCAACATCAACGAGTCAATTGGTGGAGAAATATGCGGCTCAGAAACCTCAACAATAGAGAAAAAGAAGATTACGCTTTCACAAGCAGAAGCTCAATTTCAGGTGACACGTCAATGATGTCAAACGATCCACAGAGCTTCTCCGAGTTCGTGTATAAATAAGAACTTCTTCTTCTTTCACTTTGTCTTTCCTAATCCTACTTGGGGTCGGCATTGTTTCAACCTCATTTTTGAGGTTGGTTGTGGCAAATGTTTTACGGCTAGATGACCTTCCTAACACCAACGAATTCTATTTGATTTTTCGCTGGGAATCGTACCAGCTACCCACATTTAAACTTAGCCAGCCTGGGTAGGGCCGGCATTTGCCAGGCTCACGTGTTTGGGGGGAACAGAATTTTCTTTGTGAAAAAGTCTGCTCCGACCGGGAATTGAACTCAGAATCTCTGTACTACGGGCAGTAGTCAACAACCGTTACGCCACGGAAGCTGGCGTATATAATAGAACTTGATCTACCCATTTATTGTTATTATTTTTATTCTAAATTTGTACATTGTTAATAGAATGTTGAAAGAAGTAATTCATAAACCATTTTTATTTATTGAAAAACACAAAAAAATGTTGTTTTTTTGTAGTATGTGTAGGATGAGAGAAAATACACGTTCAAATTTTCAGATATGGAACTTATTTATTCATGGATCAAGCTGCCAGTCCATAAGGGAAATACATAAATCGTGGATGAACAAACTAAAGATCTAACAGTTTGCCTTTATCATAGGTATTTTAAAGCGCTATCAAATCCCGTTATCCCAAGATCGCTA
Organism: Bactericera cockerelli; assembly: GCA_024516035.1. Lineage (NCBI taxonomy): Eukaryota > Metazoa > Arthropoda > Insecta > Hemiptera > Triozidae > Bactericera > Bactericera cockerelli. The sequence goes on from JAMCCL010000294.1 coordinate 38,066, forward strand.
ATTTTCAATTCCGATTTTTCGGGATTGAAACAGTCCAGGATTGTAAACATAAATACGAATCAATATGTCAATTTTAAAGTTCGAAAATAATTTTTGGCCAACCGCGATTGCCGCCCCTTGCGGTCTCCGCCCAAGACAACTCCTTTTGGATTCCAGGATTTTTTTTTATCTCCTACCGTAAAGGGTAGGATCACACTATATGGCACAGATGCCATATTTTCTATGGCGAGAAAGAAAAACGAATGGCACATATAATATATGACACTTATACAATGCCATATAATGTGGCAAAAAAAACTCTATGGCATTGTATGTCTTCCCCCTTGCCATAGAAAGCCTGCCAGGTCGTCACCATTCATATTGTAGACCATGTGTGTGATGAAGCACTCACACGAATGCCATAGATCCTGCCCATACGTCTATGGCACTTGTCGCCATAGACAAAAATAGTTTTATGGTCATGTAAACAAAGACCGATCACACGTATGGCAAGGGAGATTGGCATATTATATGTCGCTCTGCCATATCGTGTGATCCTACCTTAAGCCGCAACTACCTTGTGACGCTATCGGGCGGAATGCCCGCCGGACGGGAGCAAAAAAACGAATAGGATACCTTTAAAAAAATTGTAGTATTGAGTCAATTTCAAATTTTAAATATATTTTCGGCCATTCCTACATTCGCTGGGAATCGTACCAGCTACCCACATTAACCTCACCCACCGGAAATGCTACCCTCACATGAACGGAGGGAACGAATTTCTGTGTGAAAAATCTGCTCAACCGGGGATCGAACTCAGGATCTCTGGACTCGGGCAGTAGTCAAACCGTTACGCCACGGAGGCGGCGTAACGCTTGTGATGGCATACAACCACACAACTTCTTAATAATTAATTATTAATACAGTACATATTTATATAGACCGACGAGTGAGCAAGAATAAGATTTGCGTGAAACGACAAGAAGACTTCAAGAAGACATATTTGAAAGGAGATGACGAATGAACAAATTATTCGACCAAACTGTGATTTTTCCGCCCTCGGCGGCTCCTCCGACCCGGGGATAGGGCCGCAACTAGCTCGCGACGCTTTCAGGCGGAAGAACCCCCGAACGGAGCAAGATAGAAAAAGCTAGTAGTCGGAAAATCCCTTTGAATTTTTTTGTAGAGTAAAAAATCAAATTTAATGTCGATTTTCCCCTATATCATCACCCTGGACTATGTGTATCCCTATTGTTCACTATGACCTACGAAAACAGACAAAAATATTGCTTTCCCTCAAGAAAAATTACACGTTTTACTAATCCGTCATAGATAAAATATCTGACTTTATTTATTGTTTACCGATGAATAAAAAAATGCAAATCATGTGTCAGCCGCTTTTTTTTGTAATGAAAACTACAACTTTAGTATGAAACTAAATCCCTATGTTGTATTAGCAATGCCGACCTTACAACTAAATGTATGCAATACACTTTATTATAATATGACGTATCTCATGTTTACAAATAACAATCGAAAAATTTCTAATCTGTTCTGACTCATTGAGTGCCATTCAGTCGTTACAAAATTTTCCCTCCTCTAACTCCAAAGCACAAGAAATTATAATATAATAATAATTATCTATCCTCCAGAAAAATTACGTAAACATAAATTACAAGCAGTCACCGTGGCAGAGTGAGTTAGCGCGCTAGGCATTGCATGCTTGGTGACCTGGGTTCGATTCCCAGCGGGACAGGAATTTTTCTGCTCTGTACTTGGATTTTCGGGGTCTACTTATACATCGTGAGGAAAAAAAAGAGTAGTTACTTGTGTGAATAACGACCAGTAGCGGCATTACCAGAGTAAAAAGAAATTAATGTAAGTAATAGAATTCGAAAAATACAGGAGCTCTTAGTAATGCTTGTACCCACAAAAATTGTGAAGAGGCCTTGTGCTTCACCACAAACGAAATCATACATACAACATAAATTCCATCTAGAATTCTTATGGATCCCCTTTACACAGACCAACTCGAAAAAGGAAGGGATCAAGCAAAAACGCTAGTTTTGCAACGCAAATAAACAAAACGAGCGTGCTATACTTATTGAATAGTACCTATAACATCCCGCTGATTAATAGAATACCGATCCATGATTACAAGAATGTTGTGAATGGCACAATGGCATGATGAATGGAAAAATTTAACTAAAAACAAATTGCGAGAAATAAAGCCTGAGAACAATCCTTGGCACCCCCCTTTCTACATGAAAAGGATCGAGCAGGTCTCTCTCACACGTCTCCGCATTAGGCACACTACCCCCCATTGTTATCTAATAAAAAAGAACCCTCCCCTTTCTGCAAAGTTTGTTCATGTAGATTAACAGTTAAAACACATCCTAAGAGATAGTATTAAGGGACCAAAAGTTAAGAGACCCAGATGATTTAATATCTTGCTCAATTGAAAATGAAAGTGCCATTATTATTATTATTTTATTTTATTTACAACTCTCTATTAGATACAAAAGGACATTATGTACAATTGTACATACAAATAATAATTTTAAACAGTGGAAAAAATGAAAAAAAAAAAAACAATATAAACAATAAAAAAGAAAAAGAATAGAAAATATTTGAAAACTTATGTCCTAACTAAAGGGTGGGGTTATTGCCTATGGCAATCTCTTCAAACCAACCTTATGCCATCTTAACTTTTCTGAATAAAACTAGATTAATAATGTAATTTTTTTTTTATAGTGTAGAAATATAACATCACTAATGTTGGCACACTTTAATAAATTTCACAATTTTTTTTTTTGATTTATGAACATTTTTTTTACCCAAATGTGATTGCCGCCTGGGCGTGTTTAAGGGTGGAAATTATCCGCCAAACGGAGCACGATTGAAAAAAAACAATAGTCGAAAAATACCTTTAAATTTTTCGTATAATAAAAATCAAATGTCGATTAATTATATGAACATATTTTTCGACAATCTCATAAAAAAACTGATTACCTATGTTTTTTTTACTCTATATAAACTTATATCCATCAAGGACTATGTAATATGACAAAAGTAATATGAATGAAATAAAATTATAACTAGCACTAAATAAAGATACAGGAATCGTAGAGAATAAAAAGTCAAGAGAAAAAAAAAAAGTCTAAAATTTAATGCGTAGGTAGGTGTCTCAATAAAACTCTTCACATAACAGGGATTTTAAAAAAAAAAAAAAAAAAAAAAAATGGGTGAAAATAAAATAATAATATTTGATTTTTTATCCAATTCTTCTTCTTCTTACCGAACCAAAACCATGACCGAACGAACGAGCCGGTCCACTTTGGTCAGGATTTTTCGGTTCCGGTCAAATAAAAAAAAGTGAATTTCAGTGACCAGGTCAGCTTCGGTTCGCTTCGTTCACATAAAAAAAACCGTTTTAGTGTAAGGACGCAACGCCCTGGCGACGCTTCCGGGCGGAATATCCGCCGAACGGAGCAAGATAGAAAAAAAACCAATAGTCGGAAAATCCCTTTAATTTTTTTGAAGAACAAAAATCAAATGTCGATATTTATATATGAACATATTTTTCGACCAACTGTCATTGCCGCCCTGGGCGTCTCCGCCCCCCCGGGGGTGTCGTTTTAGGGTGGAAAAGTGTCAGCTCGCAGAGACAATTCTTTTGATTCCAAGAATTTTCTTTTAAATTCGAGCGTAAGGCCGCAATACCTGGCGACGCTTCGGGCGGAATATCCGCCGAACGGAGCAAGATAGAAAAAAAACCAATAGTCGGAAAAAATCCCTTTAATTTTTTTGAAGAACAAAAATCAAATGTCGATATTTATATATGAACATATTTTTCGACCAACTGTCATTGCCGCCCTGGGCGTCTCCGCCCCCCGGGGGTGTCCGTTTTAGGGTGGAAAAGTGTCAGCTCGCAGAGACAAATTTTCTTTTGTTCCAAGAATTTTTCTCTTAATTCCGAGCGTAAGGCCGCAACTACCTGGCGACGCTTCCGGGCGGAATATCCGCCGAACGGGGGCAGATAGAAAAAAACCAATTGTCGGAAAAATCCCTTTAATTTTTTTGAAGAACAAAAATCAAATGTCGATATTTATATATGAACATATTTTTTCGACCATCTGTGATTGCCGCCCCTGGGCGTCTCCGCCCACCGGGGGTGTCGTTTTAGTGTGGAAAAGTGTCAGCTCGCAGAGACAAATTCTTTTGATTTCCAAGAATTTTTTTCTTAATTCTTAGTGTAAGGCCGCAACGACCTGGCGACGCTTCCGGGCGGAATATCCGCCGAAACGGAGCAAGATAGAAAAAAACCAATAGTCGGAAAAATCCCTTTAAATTTTTTGAAAAAACAAAAAATCAAATGTCGATATTTATATATGAACATATTTTTTTCGACCATCTGTGATTGCCGCCCCTGGGCGTCTCCGCCACCGGGGGTGTCGTTTTAGGGTGGAAAAGTGTCAGCTCGCAGAGACAAATTCTTTTGTTTCCCAAGAATTTTTTTCTTAAATTCTTAGTGTAAGGCCGCAACGACCTGGCGACGCTTCCGGGCGGAATATCCGCCGAACGGAGCAAGATAGAAAAAAACCAATAGTCGGAAAATCCCTTTAAACTTTACGTAGAACAAAAATCAAATGTCGATAATAATATATGAACATATTTTTCGACCAACTTTGATTGGCCCCCCCCTGGGCGTCTCCCCCACCCGGGGGGGGGTCGTTTTGGGGTGAAAAGTGTCAGCTCGCAGAGACAAATTCTTTTGATTCCAAGAATTTTTTCTTAATTCTTAGTGAAAAGGCCGCAACGACCTGGCGACGTTTCCCGGGCGGAATAATCCGCCGAACGGAGCAAGATAGAAAAAAACCAATACTAGTCGGAAATATTATCAACCGAGCGACCCCTAAATTAATACATGTAAATAGACCGAGAGTGAGCTAGAAGATTAGCGTGAATTTTCTGGACGACATATTTGAAAAAAAGCCCCTTCAAAAATAAATTTAAAGAAAAGAAGATAAAAAAAAATACTTCGATTTCTAATATTAGAAATTTCTCGGAAGTAAAATAAACAATCATACAAAAATAAAAAAATTCGATTATCCTCTACTCTACGACACTACCCCGAAGTCTCTGTAGCTGCACACGAAAACACCTTAGCTAGAGAGACCACGAGACACCACCGAAAAACAGTGATTTCCACGATGTGGAGTAACATTAAAAAAAAAAAAAAAATCTCCAATTTCCTCAGAAACATACCAGTCCAATGTTTTTTAAAGAAAAATAGCATAAAATTATTAAAAATTTAAAGTTATTCATTGAAAAAAATTACACGGACCTGATTTTGTCCTTTTACTTGTTCGTGTGTATGTGTATGTCCTTCCTATTGTGTGAAATTCCAGGTGGGTCTCTCTAGCTATATGGCGCACAAAGCACACACACAACACACACACACCACACACACACCACACACACACAGTGCAATACCTACATACATTTCCTCAACATAATATTTAATCACAAGTAAATAAAACACTATTATTATTTTGTAAGTTCATCATCATCATTTTTTTTTTTTTTTTTTTTTTTAATAATATTGTTGTTTTTAAGTCCAAGGTTTTGAATGTTTGAAATACCTGCATCATTGGACGTAGCGTGTTTTCTGAACACCTTTTCACGCAGGGATTTACAGTCCACTATTTTCTTTGCTATTAACTCTCCTGATCTTATCGTCCAAGTTTCCCATGTCAGTACAGGGTATCCCAGTATGTGGTGTATCAAATGACTCATAGGGATATCTTTTTCCCTATTCTGCCGAAGATATTTTGCTGGGACTTTGGAAGAACGGTACAGACTCGATGATTTTACTTAAAACAGATTTTTTCATCTTTTTTACCATCGCTTCCTTGTTCTCTCTTACTTTTTAAATGTTTTTTTTTTTTTTTAATCCTTTTACTCGCTCTCCTCTCACTCCCATATTAAAGACATATTTTTTTTAATCTGTACATACTGTTCACTATTTAAAATTTAAATTTTTGTGTTGGTTATAAAATTGACTTGTGATTGTATAATGTCAAACTTATCGGATCCATAATGTTAACAAGTTTATAAAATGAATCAAAGGGCGTCTTCCTCCTCACCATACAAAAACAAACTTCTAGTTCCTTCCCACCGTAACCTGCAGATCCTCATTAGTTTAACCTCCTTATTAATCACCACGGAAAAAACAGAAGCAGTCATGTTACCGCCACCACTAGAAGCCGCCTTAAACTGGGAAAATAATCACTATTACAGCCAAGTTTATTGGCTGTTTTCACACAGTGTCCGGTTTTTGGGGTTGAGAAAAAGGATATACAAGAAATAGGTAGGTTTGGATGTCTTTCTATAAGCATTACTAAATGCTCTTTACAACATTACAAAGAGATTTCACTTCCCCTAAATAGATTCTTAAATAGATTTGGAATTTATGGGCGAAAAGTGGAGATATTTTCTCGCGCTGTTTTCTTTTTAGTTTATGATCCCTGTGTGGGAATCTCAGGTTTAAACTGCTGAGTCCAGGACGGTACGGGGGTATAGTAATTGTTTTTTCAATTACTTGG